>JABCMJ010020717.1:0-27790 GCA_014822125.1 Arbutus unedo | reverse complement strand
TATAAATATCACATCAACGTGGGTCATCCCTCCAAAAATAATACCCCCTTTATAACTTATCCCTCTAAAAATAATATCTCCCAAGCTTCTTTGGCAGTAGTGCAGGTGGAGGTACGACCATACTCTTTTTGAGACACAACGCCATAGATGGCTCCTAAGGCTCTACCATTCGACTCAAAACTCTCAATGTCTGCGAAGTTAAATTCTAACTTGGTCTTGACTGTAGTCTCTTGAGTAGTGGGATCTTCCATGGTAGGGACTTCATACCCATATGTAATGGACCTCCAAACACGCATGCCCATTCCTATGAGGTGATTAGTCATTCTAGACTTCAAGTAATCGTAGTCATTTCCATCGAAATAAGGAGGCCTCATGTGTGAGGCTCCTTCACACGGCATACGGGAATCCATGGCTTACGGATCTACTCCAGTGGTGAAACCGAACACGAGTAACTTAAAAGGCTCTGATACCAATTGAAATTAGTGGAAGCACATAGAATTCCTAGGGGGGGTGAATAGGAATCCTAATTTTAATATTATAAAAAACTTCGATGTTGATTAAGAAAATAGATCAAGTTGTCATACTTGTTGAGATAAAGATATAGAGTGAGAGAAATTCAACCACAACACAAGATATACGTGGAAAACATTTAAGGATCAAGCAACCTTTAAGCGAAAAACCACGGACCGACTACTAAAAATTCACTATAATCAATGAAGACGATTACAAGAAGTGTGAGTACAAAGTTTTTACCTACAAGCCTCCCACTAACTCGTATGGCTACCCGAGCCTCTTCAGTGATCCAATAGCAACCATGAGCTCTCGGACTCGATTTCCACTGTGCGGTGGCTTCGGGTCTCACCCAGCCTTGGTAGCTCGATCAAACCACTCCATAAAGCTTGAGTCTTGAACAATGATGGATGATGTGATTATGCACAATAACTCTCACTCTAGACATAGTTAAATAACACTCGATGATGAGGCACAAAAATCTAGAGAAATAGCTTAAGAATCTGCTAAGAAAACTTCAAAAAACTCTCCAACATTGTAGCAAAATATTTCTTGAGAGAAGGGAAAGAAGATTCTCTCGCTAGAGGTTATAGGAACATTCCATAGCTAAAAAGGCCCAAAATTATTGCTTTTATATGTCCTAGTACGGACACAAGCTGACAACCAAGTAGAAAGGAAGAATCTGGGCAAAAATGCGCGTGAGCACTAGAATAGTGCCTCTGTGCTACTGGGGCACTTCGAAGAGCCAGGGCGCTCTCAAGGCGCTGCTAGGGTTCTGTTCTCTAGAAAATTCTGGGCACACTGATGCACAACAAGGCGCCGAATACGCGCCCTCGCGTCCCCTGGGCGCTCTCAAGGTGCTCCTGGGGCGCTGCCTACAGGAAAAATCTAAATCTTGGATGTTCATTACAACGCCGAATATGCGCCCTCATGCCACCAGGGCGCTTCCATGCGCCATGGCGCTCTCACGGCGCTCCTGGGGCGCAACCTACTGGAGAATTCTAGAACACAGATGCACATTATAATGCCAAATATGTGCTTTCGCGCCACCGGGGCGCTTCCAAGAGCCGTGGCGCTCTCAGGGCGCTCTTGGGGCGTAGCCTACTGGAAAATTAAGAAAACAAAATACTCGAAATGCTAGATAAGCGCTGTTGCCCCACAGGGGCGCTTCCAAGGGCCGTGGCACTCTCAAGGCGTTCTTGGGGTGCCAAGGACTGTCCAAAATCAAAGGGACCCCAGGAACCTAAAACAAAACTAACTAGAGGTAAACCCTACATGATGATGCATGATGCAAATGAGAGGCGTTACCATGTGCTGCTTCGGGCCTAGATTGCCTTGAATCCTTTGATCTTCGGAGTCATTCTTAAACCAACAAACGTAATCCACGGATGAACCCAAAAGAATTACATAACGTTTTACAAGGAAAAGTGATGGTTTTGTTCAACCCAAAGAAAACGCCAATTACAAAATTAACAGGTTCCACGGCAGCTATTCTCTTTATGAAAACTGATTTACATTTTGTCTATTTCCTTGCATCTGGATTCTGTATCAAATGCTTATTTTGTTATTTGGCTTCATTGTGATTTGGTTTTTTATCTTTTTCATTTTTTCTCCCCTAGATACCGAAAATTGGGAAAGACAAACAAATCATCAGGACAAATAATTGATTGTTGCTGGAAGTTTAATTGCTGAACTGTAAATGACATACTTTCTTCATTTTCTCCACCTGCTAATATAATGATTGCTTAATATTTTTAGCTCATTTATAATGCAGGAGATTCATGATGGTTTGGATCTTTCTGCTGACGACGATGGAGGATACTCCTTTGGAATATTTTCTGTGAAATTTTCAACTGATGGACGAGAACTTGTTGCTGGTAGCAGTGATGACTCAATATATATTTATGACCTTGAAGCAAATAAGCTTTCCCTTCGTATTTTGGCACACACGGTAATATACTACCACAATGAACATTGAAAGATACTATCACATATTCTGACCGATCTTCTATATTTGTTCCTGATGCAGTCTGATGTTAATACTGTGTGTTTTGCTGATGAAAGTGGCCATCTTATTTATTCTGGGAGTGACGATAATCTGTGTAAGGTATATTCCTTGTACTACTCTACTTGTGTTGTTGATAGAAAGTCTGAATGCTGCTTTCTGCCACATCTGACACATTTGTGTTATGGGTTTCATTACTATATTCTACAAAAGGTATCCAATTATGACAGTTGCATAGGAGCCTTTCTCGCAGTTGAGTAACAATTTCCTGCTCCATCTAGTTGGTTCACCCTTTGTAATAATCAATGGAACTGAGCTTCTTTGTCATGGCCCTTTGTTTCAGTGATTGAAGCAAAAAGAAGACATGGCTTTTCAAAATCAAATATTTCCATAACAAAGTATATGAAAACACTTGGAGTTAAGAAATGTGGTCTTAATATTTTCATGAAAAAATGCTGAGACCGGAGTTTGAATTATTCAATGGATTGCTAACACCTGGAAGGCTTATCAGCTGAAGCTTTGAGACGACTCATGAATTTGACACTGAGACACGCCCTTACGTAATGGATCTTCGGGAGATACCACTGGACATGGAAAATGACTTTGTGCCTGGAGCTCAATTTATTTATGCACTCGATTTTGATTACAATGATCCAGATTTTGTCTTTCGAACTAAAATTTTACATCAGAATTTGGTATTTTCTCAAAATATAGCCTTGGAGGGACATTCATTCTAATAGTGTTCATGGATGTCCCACGTTATGTTGCTTCAGCAAGACGCGCTCCATTATAATCAAACCTTCAGCAGTTAAACATAAGGAGGACTAAATGTGTAAGTAGAAGTTGATTGTTTTGGGGAGAAAGGCGAAGGTCTTTTCCCGCCCTGCAGATGGAGTTAAGTTACAATTGAAGTGGCTTGGCCCGTTTTTTAAATGTTAATGTAAGGTTGAATTTGGAGTGAAAAGGAAGTGATGACTATTAATTGAGGTAGGAGTTGATGGTGGAATCGGTGAAAATGGCTACACTATTGTATACTCTTGATCTTAGATCATGGTTGTAATGAAATTTTAATGTGATTCAATAAATATTGTATACTTGGCAGTGAGACAGGTTGCAAGAATATTCTTCGACGTAAGCCGTGAAGGGATGCATCTGAACTTTTTATTGTTATAGGTTTGGGACAGACGCTGCTTTAATGCCAAGGGAAAGCCAGCTGGGGTCCTAATGGGACACCTGGAAGGGATTACATTTCTTGACAGCCGTGGAGATGGTCGTTATTTCATTTCAAATGCCAAAGATCAGACCATCAAACTTTGGGATATCCGGAAGATGTCCTCGAATGCTACTTGGTATGCTAAAAGATGCTTTTTCTAACTCTCCTAGAATTTACCTTTCCCGAGTAACGTGACTTCAATCTTTTGATTTGTGTCTTGAGTTTCTTATTCGGAACAGGTAGTAAGAGGCATATGATATTTATTGGAGAGGAGAAACACATTAACAGTCCATAAGTCCTCTAAGCTTGCAACAGCTTCCTAATGGTAATCAGAGACTTGGCAAAATATTAGTCGATTATCACTGCTGATGGGCGATAAATATTCACCCGAACTAATGCTTTTGAGTTGTGGTTCTCGTAGGAAAGATTTAAATCGTAATGTGTGTATTCTCAGTAAACCTATTGGTTGCTCTTTTGGCTGTTGAAGCAGTTTTAGTAATTCTGGACACATTACATTTCATATAGATTGTAAACTGTCTTTCAGTAATACTGGTCCTCTGTGCTCCATAACCTTTACTGTGGATCAACATTGGTTAGTGTCCTTTATAATTGGAAACATCATCACCAAAAACCTAGAGCTTTGAAAACCTGCGAGAGAGGCGACGTAAGCATGATCGTGACTGTAATCGAAATTCTCACAGAGTCACACTCAACTGGTGAATAGAGTCTGGTTTGACAAGATATGGTTCAAAATAGTATGCAGTCACTATGCACATTAAATACCTCTGAAAGAGCTAACATGAGTCTTGTGATCCATTTTTCCTTCGTTCCAGCAATCGTGGGTTCAGAAACTATGAATGGGATTACAGATGGATGGACTACCCAACTGAAGCAAGAAATTTGAAACACTCATGCGATCAATCATTGTCTACGTATAAGGGTCACCAAGTGTTGCGCACTCTCATTCGCTGTTACTTCTCGCCCGCTTATAGGTAACCACCGTGATCTATTTTTAAATCTCACTCCGGCTGTTATTTCAAGTTATGAACTCTTTGGTCAAGTTTGCTCAGTCCCCCAAGTAAGACTATCGAAAACTTCATTGATTTTTATTTCATTGATTTTTATACATTTATCGTAATGTTTTGCAGCACTGGTCAGAAGTACATCTACACTGGATCTCATGATTCCTGCATTTATGTTTATGATGTGGTGAGTAATGCCTATCTATATGCATTTTGTGGTGTTTATCTATGTACAATGTGTAATGGTATCTCAAATGGCTAGTCAAATTCTTTGCCAAAGCTATTCAAATTCAACTCCATGGTAGCTAATTCCATTGCAAAAGTATAGCTTTGCCATAATTGGCTCAAATTGTAAGAAAAATCAGAATGATACTTGGATTCCAAAATATACTTCTACTGGTCATTGAAACAGAAATTATAGAATATAAACGAAATGAACGGTGCATTCACAAATTATAAAAATCAAAACATAAACAATATGAATACGATATTGAACCGAGTCATGTAAAATCACAGTTCACGTAAAACAGATACGACAGAATCGTCGTCTCACCCTAGGTAAACCGGCATAATTAGACTGAATGAACACCAATCTACGATCATTTGTTGAACGAGCTGTGTTTGTCTCTCTCACACACAAAGAACACAAAATTTGCAAGAATTTGTAGACGAAATTTTGCCAGTACATAGACATTGTGGGATTGGTATGGTTATATAGAAATAGAGGAACCTTCCACTTTCCAAACTGACGAGATATTTGAGCTACAAATCACAAATGGAAGCATCAATTGAAGGCATCAACGGAAGATTTTTTTGAGTTGCAAAATTGTTGAGACCTTCCATTTTCCTTGTGAGACTTTCCGGTGTCCTAACTTCGTTCACAATCCTTGGAATTTTCCAACACAAATTTGGCCTCAAGCCGGTTTTCATTTGATTAGTGGTTATAATATGCAGTTGAGTGGAGCTCAAGTGGCAAGACTGGAGCACCATAACTCGACGGTGAGAGATTGTAGCTGGCACCCTCAAAACTCAACCTTTGTTAGCTCTTCTTGGGATGGAGACATTGTGAAATGGGAATTTCCTGGGATCTGGTGAAGCACCAGCAGCCCCTTTGAGCAAGAAGAAGATCAGGAGGAGACTATTACTGATGGACTGGCTTAATCGTGATAGCCAAAGTTACTTATTGTGATGTATGATCATAGTGCTTGAAGGATAGTTCGTATTGTTATATAATCCGATTGAATAAAGAAGCATGACAATCTTCCTTCTGTTATTTGATTGTAAATAAACAACCATTCAGTGTGAAAGTTATGAACCATTTGTTTGAAATTCCTGAAGAATGTTCCTTGGATGTCGTGCCTGCAGCCACTCTCTCCCTCTCTCTCCCTCTGTGTATGTGTTCCTCCCTTCTTCCGGTCGATCAGCTCTCGTTTTAGGAATTCTGCTTGACAAAAGAGTTAGAATGTTGTTGTCAAAGAGCAAAAAGTGCAAGTTGGAGGGCCTTGTCTCGAAGCAAAGTATTCATCCGAAAAGACAATTTGATCATGTCCTTTATACTCAACCCGTGGTTCTCTTGTATCACCTAACTTTCGCTTTGCTCCCTATTAAGCATGCATTTCATGTTTTTTAAAATCTTTGGAGGTGACCCACGTAGTGCAACCTTTGTGTACCGGTTTCATTGGTTGAGTTTCGCACTCCAGTCATCTTCATCTTCTATTTTGAAAATCTCATCCCAAACAGTCATTAAATAAAACAAGTTATCCGAGCATTTCTGCTCAACCGAGAGCCTTTCAAATTGTATTTGTGTGCCCCTTCTTCTTCGAAAAAATTAATTAATCTTTCTTGTTATCTTGTAATTCATCATCAAGATGGTCCGATGGATATTCTTTGCGTGGTCAGACACGACCAAAAGAAAATCAAATGTGGCTCTTTAATACATTAATTATTGACAAACATGATGATAATGTAATGGTAATCAATGATTAACAAATAAACCAAACAATGTTTGAAAACTTTTTTTCCAAATATAATTCACAATTATTACTTTAAAAAGTTTTTAAAAACACTCAATCAACCACACCCTAATACTAGGTGTCAACTCTTTACTTGTCTTGTCGATAAAGACAACAGAGACTAATCAAGGCATCAATACATACAATAACAGCAAGTATATAGCATATGGGGAGAAGGTGTTTAAAAAGAGAATTTTGCTGTGGTACAAATGAGGGTGCAAAAATAATATACAAATGTGAGAGGGACTTGGCAAAATCCTTAAAAACAATAGTGAGCCGGAGTGAAAATTTTATATGTAATCGGTTCCTCTGAAATTAGAACAATGCTAGTGATATTCTATAGTTTTCTACATTTTATATTGCACGTTTAGATGTCAAACGACTATAGAGAATTGAAGCCTATCCAATTATTTGAACACTCTATAGTTATTTGACACCTATACATGTGGTATAACATGATGTAAATTATGAAGTCACTAACATTAGTTATGAAGAAAATTGAACCAGTGTATTTTTTAATTTTGCTTCAATGACTAAAAATTTGCTATTTTGTTGAACTCATCAAAAAATTAAATTATGCGAGAAAATTAGTTGGCAAATGATATGTACGTAAATATCTTGAAATAAATGAACTTTAATTCTGTGAGTCAGCTCTTTTCATAAAAATAATAAATGCATTTGACAATATTTTGAACCGATACCTGTTGAACTTATGAGGCGTCAGGCTACGCCACAATGTATCGGGTTGGATTTGTCAACCATTGGACCAAAGGATGACTAAAGAATAGGGTTATTGGTCTAGTTCGCTCTAGTGATGAGTCGGACCGAAGTCTCCATAAAGACCCACACTTTGCACAACTAGCCCGTCTTTGAGGGCACGACCAGCGTGGGGTTCGGGCCGAACGCAGAGTGGTCAGCATGACCATGGTACAATCGCATTGTAAAACTCCACATAGTCGATATTTGGCTTGGCACAGTTGCACGGGTGACAGTCCAGCACGTGGTTCGTCATGCACGACGTTAGAGGCATACACAATTCGTTCTAACGTTGTGAGGGAAGGGGCAGTTGTCTCAGACCTAGAGCATGAGGCGGTTATTCCAAGCATCATTGGGCACGATGCGGTGATCTTGGACATGGTGGTGCGTGCGCCCTAATATTCCTCTATAGAAGGTAACCGTGGCACTCAATACCAAGTACATGTTATTTCTCACTTTCAAGTGTTCTTCAGTTAGAACGTTCCTCTTTTAACAATTAACTTAAGTATCGAAGCGTCCTCTAGGTATATCCAGTCGGCCATTGAAATTCTCTATGTCTACTTTCAGTCGGCCGACACTACCTGAAAGAATTCAACGTAAACAACCCAAAAAGGGATCCACCGAATTTAGCTCTCCACAATACCACTCAATATAATCTTAATGAATGGTTTATGGTGTAAAAGCTCTAAACTGCTTTTGCATGTCTAAAGACAACTGAGATGCTTTTATGGGAATTGGGAAATGAGCCCTAAGTTTCCAACATCCCTTCCAAAAGCTACCATCCAGTGGTCTCATATATAGGTTTGGTTTCCTTAAATCCCTATAAAGTTTGGGCCCATGTCTAGCCCAAAAGAGTTATTCTAAAATCATCACACTTCAGCTGGGAGACCCCAAAAAAGGCCCTAAAGCAATTATTTGAACCCTGGATGAGCTTCTTCAAGTTTCCAATTAAGTAATAATAATAAACTAATTATTAAAGTGAAGCTTTAATGGCTTGAGAAACCCTAATTAATGGCTACAACTAAAAGCACACTCTCTACTGGGCCCTGAATAAAGCAAGTTCATATTCATATTTCAGTACCTTGTAAGCCAACCATCTTTGAACCTTTTTTGTCCCTTCTTCCCCCCTCCTTTTTTGGGTTATAACTAGGACGGAGAAGCTTTCTATGCAGCAAGCATGATTTATAGTAAAACGACATCATTTTGACGTACAAAATATTATCAAAAAATTATTTTAATATTACTGAATTGCTTAAAAAGTATTTTTTATGTCAAAAAAAATATCATTTTGACAAACAACACGTCTTGCCGTAAACTGTGCATAACAGAATCTAAATCCACTATAACCTAATTATTCCCCGTCACATCTGCTCATCATCATTGTATAACTCCTATTTGTTGGCTTGCATTGCAATACAATGCACTTGCTAACTATATTATAGGAGAGATCACATTTTACACTGTATGAATTATTAAAAGAACGATGTTTTTAGAATTTTTATTCATTATTTTTCGTTAGATTGAGGACTTCATTGTGAAACACAATATTGTTGGCCGTAAACCACATTGTCCCTTTTTCTCTTGACCGAGTGAGTGTATAACACATTTGATTGAATATTCAATTACGTGGCGATCTGAACTTACTGAATATCAATATTAAAAATGAAAATTTTATTTCGTTTGATCTGATTCGCTACCCGTTCTATGCAGTTGGAGTTTTGAAGATTTTTTGGGAGATCGGATTGAATTTGAAGGGAAAAATTAGAAAAAAATCGAAGATTAGATCAGAGGCGGATTCATGTATTATCAAGCTGATTCTTGTCTTGTTTTTTATATGTACAAATATATGTATTTATGTGTTTTTATCCTTATAACTATATATTTGTAGACATTATTTTTTTTGAAATTATAAAAAAAAATGTAGATACATATATTTTGTCTTGGAATTTTTTTGGGAGGGACAAAAATTTGCGATCTCTATTCGAGGTAGGGATGGAGGTCGGAGGTTATTTTCTGTTTTAAAAATAAGGCAGCAATGGAGGTGGATATCGAGTTCTGTGATTAGAGATGAGAATAGTCAAATTCATTTCCAATCTATCTCGTTGCGATTCCTACGTAACTTTGTAATTTCGTAAAAAATAAAAGAAAAAGAAAAAGATTTTGATCGTGTGACAACCATTGGTTGAAGATTGTAAGTCTCTATGTTGAAGGGAATCAAAATTCAATGCCTGTCAAACATCCGAAACTTGACTACATTGAAATGTGTGTATAGGAGCAATAATACAGTCTCAGAAATTAAATTAAGAAATTTTTTTAAATTTAAAATTAATAATTATGATTAATTTAGATTAGTAGAATAATAAATACAAACAAATTATGACCATTAATTTTAAATTAAAAAAGATTTCTCAATCCAATTTTTGAGACGGAAGACTTTTCTGTGTGTATAGAATGTGTTGTATATTTTAATTAGGAGGTCGACTTTACAGACCAATATTTTTTTAGATCAATATTAGATCAATGTCTAAACTCTTGATTATCGATTAAATTTTAATGATCCGAACCGTTAAATGTGTTTAAAACATGTTTTTTAAGGATACCCGCGAGAATTTAGCTCAAAATATTACCAAAAAGGGCTTGATCCAAACAGTGGTTCATAAAACAGTTCATGTCGGCATTTTGAACCACTCTTTGAATCAAGCTCTTTCCGGTAATATTTTTAGCTGATTTCTCGCGAGTACTCTTAAAAACATATTTTAAACACATTGAATGATTCGAATTATTAAAATTTAATTAAAAATAAATAATTTAAATATTAATCTAATATTAATCTAAAAAGGTGTTAATCTCGTTAGTTTTTTTTCTTTAATTAGAATTGATAAGTAGAGGTGGTGGTGGGTGTCAGGGAAGGAAGATAAAAAGTAGGAAGACAAGTTGAAAAGAAATTAATTAGTTTGGGTAGGGGCGTAGCAAGTAAGATACTTTCACCCAACAAACCCTTACCCCACCACTTTTTGTTATAATTCAATCAACCCCTTCCTCTATCATCTCCCCCACCCCTAACCCCCATCGCACGGATACATAGGAGAGAGAGAGACACACACAGAGAGAGGAGAGAGGAGAGAGGAGCATGGTAGGAACTTTATGTTCACAGTTTACAAACTAGAGTGTTTTGTGGGGTAAAATTGAGCAAATATTCGGACAATATTTAAATAGTAAAAATGGTATTATTTTATCGCGCAACTCACTGTATATCTTTATTATATATACAGTCTTCTTTTTATAAGGGATTTTTTATTTTGTTAAAATACAAACTTTTTATTTTTTGATTAAATTTTAATAATTCGAACCGTTCAGTATGTTTAAAATATATTTTTATAGGTACTCGAGAGAAATTGATTCGAAAAAATACCGAAAAAGACTCGATTTAAACAGTTTTGCATAAATACTAACAAAAATAATTTTATGAAAAATTATCTGGATCAAGTTCTTCTCGATCATATTTTAAGTTGATTTCTCGCGGGTATCCTTAAAAATATGTTTTAAACACATTCAACGGTTTAGATCATTAAAATTTGATCTAAAAATAAAAAATTTGTATTTTAGCAAAATGAGAAATCTCTTATTAAAATTTTCTAACATACATACGCATACATATATAAACACACACAACACATATATATAAATCACTAATTAACACATTCTTAACATACAAGATTATAACTCACTTTATGCATTTTCTTATCATAAAACATACAAAAATAATAACCCGCTAGAGAAGCTCCAAAGGTTTGTTGGAAAATGGAATTTTCAGGAAAAAGATTTTTTGGGTTTTCGAATAAAAAATTAAGTGGGACGTAGCCAACTATAAAGTGGGTCTGAGTGGATTTAGATACACTTATGTCAGGGGTATGAACCGAAACAAAAATGAACAAATTTTATTGAGGAGTGAATGTTTAATTTACATTCAAAGTGGGTTTAGTTGAGAGGTGAAGAGTCACTTCACGCATACCCAAAAATGCCCGATCCCACATCGATTTGTTCAAGAATAATTTGTGTGGATATAAGTTTCAAATTTCACATAAAGACTTAGCCCTTTGGATCATCCAAATTTTGCGAGTGGGCGAGCGCCTACCCAATGGCCGATTTAATAATCACACACGCATGCGCGCACGCCACCCGCCCGAATTGGATCGGGGCTTGTGGCCCGTGGCTCGAGGTCCGAGGTCCGTGGTTGGGCTTGGACTTGGGCCCTTGACCTAATTCTTTTTACAGAAAAAAACGTTTTCTTGGTGGATCGATTTAATTGACTGGACTGACCCAGAACCTGATCCATTATCAAGATCCGTAACTCTTGGAATTATCTAGCAGGATTTAATCTGCATTTGGTTGGCTATCGGTTGAAAATTTGAAAGATCCCCTTGATGGTCTTGTTAATGGCTGAATTGAATCAGCCTTTATGGACGAAATTGTTATTGCAGGCTGCAGCTAAAAGGTTCTCCAACATGTATATATATATATAGGCTTCTGGGTTCCTCTTTAAACACAGAAACTCTTCGTGCTCCCATTCTACATTCATCCAGAAAGAGAGAGACTGTCCAAACTCTGTTTGCAGGAACTAAGTTGCCTGTGTTGCAACTAAAGTTCATCAGTCGCTGTATCCTGGGAGACAGATGCTGACAGTACCTCAAGCACAATCCAGTGAGGCGGCGAATTTTGTCTTAAGGACACTGTATGAAACACAGGCCCCGACTACAACTACTAAGATCAAAGTTCTTCATTCTGTTCTTATTTTTCTTATTTGTGTTTTTTAATTCCAGTACTTTATACTTTTCTGTTCTTATCTCGGTTCTGAAATTTAATATCAATCTGTTTTATTTCCGCGCTGTCACTAACAAGGTTTACTCCATTTTTAAGTTTTGAATTCAAAACATATTAGATACGATCAACTCTTTGAGATTTAGTTCATATGAAAACTTATGCCGATAAAATTACTCCTATAAATGTTAATTGACGTGTTTGTAAGTTGAATCGAGTCAACACCCTAAGGCTATGTTTAGTCAGATGGAATTAATGTGGAAATGAATGGCATATAGACCGAAATCTAATAGAGATATGAATCCGCTTATTTACTAAGGGCTCGTTTAATTTAGTTGGGTTCAATCGTGATTGGATAAAATTTCTAGAAATAGAAATCAAACCCAAAATTACAAATTTTTTTCTCCAAAAACCCAGACCGATCGGACCCTGAAATTTTGGACTATTTTTTTAATCAGTTCGACTTGACCGGTCATATTTATTTATTGCAGCTACATTTAGTTTATTAAACTGCTTATTTGGCTTATCCTAGAAACAGTTGTCAAAGATTTATGGTAAACAAAACTTTGCCTTAATGTGGTCAAAGATTTATGGGTCAAGTAAAACCCTTTAACCCTTGATTAAGAAATTATGCTTCCTTAAAAGAAGAAAAAAGGAAAAGTGAACCCCACCATTAACTGTTCAGTTCAGTTTGGACCTCCTAATTTAGGGGGCACAAAGAAAAAGGGTTTCTCCATATTAATCCTCCAAATCTGTGATCCAATGATTCTTCTTTTAGGCCCCACACAAGATAATTGCTCCTCCTTCCAAAAAACTTACAAATTGAAAAAAGCCACCGCACAGTATATTTCGCGTCAAAATAGTGTTGTTTTGACTGTTCAAATATTATTTAATTTTTTTAGTAATATTTTAACAGTTAAAGTTATTTTGACGCGTAACATACTTACTGTTGTCCTCTGGCGAAACCATGAAAAAAAAGTGGAGATATTGCGTGTTAATTGTTACAAAAATTATTTCCATAAATGAGAATTCACTAAAAGTGGACATTCAATTACCTCAAAAATTCTAAAAAATTAACAAAAAACTACAACAAGTTCAACAATCACAACTAGGATATTGTAAATTGAACATCTTGAAGACATCATCAACAAAGCTAGTAATAAAAACAATATTTTTGCCACAAAAACAAGGGGAAAAGGAACGTATATGAAAGATATATAAATTAAAATATGAAAAATACATAATAGGACTTACCCAAAAGCCTGGCTATACAACAGTCAAAATTTATTTCTGATTTTTACCCAACACTATCACAAAAATAATAAATAAATTCAAGCAACTCCCACAAATTTATGTTAAAAAAAAAAGCAATATAAAACTTTAATTATATTTATCTTATGTTCCCTTTCTGCCCTTGATATCAGAGTGAATTACCTAAATTACCCCCTCCACTCAATGCACTGTTCAGCTGGCCTTGTCTTCTGCTTCCCAGCCTTCAACGGACAAGGCGTCTGTACCGGGGGAACCATACAGTTATACTGCAGACACAACGAACTGCTCAAAGGAATCTCAGCCGTTGGATTGATCTCAATCCCAGTTAGAAAATTATGCTGTAGATATAGTGTCTGTATACCAGAAGCCAGCAACCGGTCCACGAAGGTGCCCGGGACCTGACCGCTGAACCGGTTGTTATTGAGGTATAGATTCTCTACGGTCGAGAACATTGGGGAGATTTGTCCGGATAGCCTGTTGTAGCTAAGATCAACGGTTGGGATTGAGACCTGATCAACGGGTTGAATGGGACCGGAAAACGCGTTCCTTTGCAATTGAAGGTTTGTGATTGGGAAACTGAAGATATTACCCGGGATGATGCCTGTGAACCGGTTCAAACTCAGATCGAGGTAGTTCAAGCTGTGGAGGCGGGTTAAGAGTTGGTCCACCGGACCCTCGAACCGGTTCCAGGACAAGGAGAGGTACTGGACCGATGGAGGGAGCGAAGTCGGTGAGAGAGAACCGGAGAGATCGTTGTGCTTGAGGTCGACCCGAGTTAGCGTTTGTGAAACAAACGGAGGGACCGAACCGGTGAGACGATTGTGGCCGAGAATGACGTTGGATAAAGCCGGCAGAGTTCCGATCGACCACGGAATGTTCCCGGATAGCTGATTGTAACTGAGGTCCAGCGTTTGTAGCCCCCGAAGCTGACCGAGAGTGGCCGGAATCTCGCCGGAGATGAAATTCCTGCTAATAGCTAAGAACCTGAGATTATTCAATTGCGACATTGTCTGCGGAATCGTTCCCATGATACGGCCCGGCACGACGGTGAACTCAGCGAGAGCGGAGAGTTTTCCGATGGCAGGGTCGAGCCGGCCATTGAGCCCCGGGGAACCCGCCCTAGGATCGCCGAGATTCAAAGCGATCACCTTATCGCCGTCGCAGTAAACTCCGGCGAAGTTGCATGGGTCGGAAGTGAAGTCCCAAGACGAGAAGTAACTAGACCCCGGCACGTCGTCGAGGGATTTCCGAATCGATTGAAGGGCTAAGAAATCAATTGGGTCCAAAATAGCAAAGGATAATGAAATACATTGGATAATGCAGAACAAAATAGCCAAACCCAATAGCAACATTTTCCCTCCGCCTCCGTTGAATGTGAAAAAAACAGAGGAGGATTACAGTGAGAAACAGAGGGTTGTTTTTGGGGATTCTTATAGGAGAAGGATTGAGCTTTTTGGCGGTGCTTTTCCGTGATGGGGAAGTTGTATACTACCGATTTCTCGTGTGAAATGGTTGTGAAAGGTTTTATGGAGAGAGAGAGAGAGAGAGATAGAGAGGTGAAGCTTGAGAGGAAAGCAAACACCTTTTATTGATCTTCCTCTTCTTCGTGACGCTTCGAAGGTGGAAATGCAATGACTACTCCTACTACTACTGTGCTGCAACTCCAATGTCAGTAGTCTGTGGGGTTATTCTATTTGGTTTTGTTTTTTCCGATTTTCTATCTATTTAGTAAAGATTTTTAATTTGTTTCTTGATTTTCTTTGGGGAGTAGGTTCGGGAGGTTAAACGGTTGTCCGAGCCTACGTGGAAGGTTGGGAGTGACAGATAAGCAGATTCGGATTTGGACGAGGACCACGTGACCATAGAGGTGGTATACTGCCTAGGTAAGAGGCAAAAAGCCTCCACCATCAAACCAAAGCTAACTATTTATGGACAGACTCCCCTTTGTTTCCGTTGGCTGAATTATTAAGGTTCGCAGAAAAATATGTGCTCCGGTTCGGGTTTTTTTTTTTTCACCACTATAAAAAAAATTGAAACAAATCAAAAATTATGGTTGGATCGATCAATTTCAGTTTAATCAATAATATTTTTTAATTTGATTTCATATGTTTCTCTTTGTTGTTATGACTGATCGAACCGAATCGAATATATAATTTATTTTTTTATGATGGGATAAATCTTAACTCTTCAATTTTATAAATCGAGGTTAATGAATTAGGCCTAAAATATAGGAGGCAACTCAAATATCTATGAAGTCATTTTGGTCAATTTTCGATGAATTGTGAGTGTGGCCAAATTAAGCCTATATTCTGTTAACCCGACTATCACGACTAAACTGATTCTAGGTAAATAAAGGATATAAAATAGAAAAATTATATATATATATATATATATGAGCAAGTCTAAGAACACATCATTTGTGTACAGATTCAAATAAAATATATCTAAAATTGTTAGATGTACGTGAAAATTTCTGAAATAATATATGCTCCACGTTCATTTAATAATTTTAGATACATATGTATTTAAATATATATATATATATATATATAATAAAAAGGAGCTTATGTGGCATTGGGAGTAAACTAAATAAAACGCCACGTAGCAGTCAAACACCGCAAATCGTGCTGGGGGGGATGAGAAAGGAAAGCCGGTTGTTGGAGCAGTGATGGCAACTGGCAAGTGCAGTTGGAGTCCTTCACCTAAAAGTGGTGCCTGTGATCTTAAGAACTGGACAACCACCTCCTGAGTTCTTGCTGAGATTTTTACACACAAACCACTATTTTTTTATAATGAATATTGTAAGCATGTAGTTGATATTAACTTGAGAACGTATTTTGATCTCGATCCAATGCCCCCATTACATTATAATAGTCGCAGATTTTGTTTCTTATTTCCTAATTAGGAGGAGTGAGTCATTTAGTGAGGGTTCCGTCTATTGGGTTCGAATCACTCTTAGGCTTTGTTTGCGTAATATTAGTAAGCGAATTCCGTGATTGTTTCTTTCTTACTGAGCGTCAATTGACAATTTAGGGTGTGTTGTCGAGTGCTTAAATCTAAACAGATATGTGCTGAGTTACCGAATATTGAACCTCCTATTGAGAGATTGAGTGTTGAGTCAATTCAGACTCATCAATTTATATAGTTTGATTTTTTAATTTTATCATGTTAAAGATCAGTTCAACCAAATATTGATAAATATTTGATCTAAATATTCAATTCTTGATATAAAATTTTGGACTAAAGTTTTGAACCAAAGTAAATATTATTTGATAAAAAAAAATGTATAGATATTGAATGACAGGATTAATTTAAAAAAAACCAAATTTTGTTAAATAAATAGTTTTAATTATCAAATTGAGATTTTTATCTTATCTATACAGTGACTGATTGGATTTTCGACTGCTTTAAGAGATGGACGCAAGGTCATCTTAAGGGTCGGCTTTGTTGGAGAAACGCATTTTTCTTTACAAAATGTTGTCTATACTTCTTTTGCTGACGGTCGAACGAAAGTTATTAGTGCTGTAAGTTACTTGCTGAGTACGTCAAGGAGAGAATTGACTTATCCTCTGAATGAAGTATCTGAAAATCTTCTTATTCCAACACCAAAGACTATAATCGTGTACGTACCTGAATTTCTCTTTATTCCAAGATAAATATCATTCATTATGAACTCAAAATTGTAAAGCATATTAACGAGATTTGAAAACCGAACACTTCCCTCTTGGAAAAGTAGGCTGACCTAAAAGACAAGATTTGAGTTTGATAGTAAAAAGAAAACAGTATAGTTCTACTTTTGTTGCTTGAGAAGCTTGGGAATAGCTGTGCGTCGTCCGATCGATAACATATATTCCCTTTGTCTTTTTGTGGATTGTGAGTGAGTGATTAGACTCTGTAATTCTTTTTCAACTTCCCCACCGTTCTATTAAATAGGGCTGAATGACCCGAGCCGAGTTTTGAAATACTCAATCTTGAGTTTGACTTGTTAGTCGAGTCAAGTCAAGTCAAAATAATCTCATTTATTTAATAAGTCTTTTTAAACGAGCTGACTTGACTCAAGTTTGAAATTGACTTGTTAACTAAACAAATCAAACTAAACCGAGCCTTTACCGAGCTAAACTCGCGAATGACTTGACTCGTTTGCAACCCTAGTTTTATAGGAATAGGATCGGACATTGGTGGAAACCACGTACCACTTACATTAATAGTTCTTAATAATTTTTGGCCCAAAATACTTCCACCATCTAGGCCCACATAACTAATACAAACGGACATAGCGTTAGGTTTGGGATAATTGGAGGAAGATGGGATTAGGTTAGAATGGTAACTCAATGATATAATGAAGGAGGAGACTTTTTATTTTCCAATATCTTTCCACAAGGTAGTGGTTAATAATTAGAACGAGTGTTAAATGTTGTTGCTGTCGTGGTTGTTCCTGCACATTTCGTCCAGACACCCCCCCGGTTGGAAGCCATTTGTTTTTTCTGTTCGAACAGTGGTTAGATCAATCCAGACGTCTAGCGCTGATGGATGAGCGTTTTTCCCTTTTAATATGTTTTTGCATGTATTAGGATTAGGATCTTTTTTAGAGAAAAACAAAGAGAGGCAAGACAAAATATAAACTTTTGAGAGATTATAAAAAGACTTGTACTCTTTAATTCGATTTGATAGTGGACTGGTGTGGCTCCTGTGATTTTTCTTTGCGTTGAGATTTTTCGCGTATATCTTGTGTCTCGTTTCTTTTTCGTTCTGTTTTTACTACATATGTTTATTTGTTTCGTTTTGTGATTCATTGTTTCTAAGAACCGTAAGGGGCATTGTGGGATTGAATGTGTGTTCGATAATTCCTAACACACATAAGTCCTAAGATTGGGATAATTTTCGGTCAAAGACTTTCCAAAGATCAAGATAGTAATCGAGATAAAGGTGCATATGCAAGAGAGTATGAAGAGTGAGTGAAAACGGTGATTATCCCTGTAACCCTTTTTTTTTATGGGGTAGAAGATGGATGGATTCTACGCAAGTTTATGGCCGTCAATTACGCTCATCTTTTTATATTGAGAGAAATGGGTTATTAAATGAGGGTTTTATCTCTAGAATCCCGAGCACTTTGAGATGACATTCGTAGGATCTCGCTGAACAAGTCCCATAATTCATTCTCTGTAGCAATAAGGGATGAGTTCTGAAAGGTTGAGCACACGTAGGTTATGTCATGTCGAGCGTCAAGTAATTGAGTGGATATTTAACTGAGCAGATGAATATTAAATGATTGAGTGATGAACAACTGATAAAAGTAAACAATCGTCGAGAAACTGAGACTTAATGCCAAGCCGAATTAATCCAAACTCATCGAATGTAATCTTATTGGCTCGAATTCAGAACCTCAACAGTGTTTATTTTAATTCATATGTTTAATCGTCGAGAAACATATGTTTTGACCCGCATTGAATATCGGGCCACTCCTTGAAACACATCAAATTCATATAAAGCTTTGGTATGAACGGAATCATATACATTGAGTAAATATAGGTTTGATCAAAATTTCTTTTTACCTACCGAAGACACACATAAACCAACACATAACAAAACTAATCTCATATTATATAAAAATCACATCTATTGTTCCGAAGACACTCACATGTGTTGGTTTATTTCCATCTTTAATCTGATTATTTTTAATTCTTTTAAAAATAAATAATTTGATAATCAAAGATAATTAACAAACTCGAAAAATTAGAGGGTCCCCACAACCAAACCCTAGATATATATAATGACATTGGGATGTGGGTAGGGGTAGTGATTGCACCTAACCCAACAACCAGTACGCCCACAGCTCAATCTATCTGTAGTTTCCATTTAATAGGATTTGCCAATGTGTTATAAATGTGACGTTTGCCCCACATCAAAATTTTACACGAATAATCTTGAATATATAATAAATTATATATGTTACTATTAGTAATTTGGACTTAAACATTTTGAATCACGTAATTAAGCTCTAACAAGTTATTGAGCCAGTGATACACATGGGTTGTTACAGTAAATGTATTCAAAAAGTCTAAGAATAGCTCACGATATAAATGTGTTCGGAATCGTTCGACGCACGTTGAGTTTACATTATTTTGAAGGACTTTACGTGTATCTAATAGTTTTGAACATATCTGTATCTGAATCTGTGTACGAATAATGTGTTCATAAATTTACTCAATGTATTATAGCACTTGAATGGATCAATGGATAGTCTTTTTCAATGTCAAGTGTGTGTTTGTGTGTGTATTTCCATCCCATTGGTCTCTTGAGTCACTTTCATCCAGCTAGTCTGCTTTCATTACTAGATGAGGTCTTTCTTTCTTTACAGATACTGTTTCTCATAAAGTTACTTTACATATGGATAACTTTCCATATATTGTTTTGTGTATGGAAATACTGAGAAATCCTACAGAGCCAAGTGCTCTGCCCCTCTAAACGGCATCGTTTTGAGCCTTAAAAAATAATTTGAATCGTTCATGTAGTAAAATTTGATATGAAAAATAGTCTTATTGAGGATCAAGTTGACCGAATAGCAGTAGCTTATTTATCGACCACATTTTTTGAGCTATTTTTAGATTTAATATTGCTGGTATTGATAATAATTCTCTACAAATGTGAGTCATTAACTGGGTTAGGAATATACGATTGAATTGATTTTTTACAGAATTATTCTACTTGTAGAGATATACGAGATGGACGATTCAATTAAATTTTTAGATTAAAAACAATGTTCGTTACACGGCACAATCAAGTGATCAACCATCGAGATCCCAAGTCTACATCATACTAAGCATATACTCTCTCCATCCCTTTTTAAGTGTGTATTAAAAGAAGCTGTATAATTTTTAAACTCAAAATTTAAAATACTTCGGTTCAGAACTTTTTATATTTATTTGTCCTTGATAATAATTGTCCTTTGCACATGAAAACACGTCATAAATCTTTGATAGCAACAATTTCAAAATCCTTGTATGTTTTGAGAAACATTAATTTATATTTATATAGCATTAAACCGCAAGGCGTTGTCAGAGTGATACAGCGAATGAACTGTAAACCTAAACATTCTGCGATCAAAACTCGAGAACTTAATACTTTGGACCACCACAGAATTTGACTGGTCATTTTCACTAAGAGTTTAGTCGGTCTCCTCCAATCTTTATTCCGATTTGGTCCCAAACTGATTAGATTCCTCGATTATCAAAAAATAAATTATATGCGATTAAATGAAACTTAGACATTACCTTCAAATTTCACTATGACACTCTCAAAATATTAATACCCTACATTTCCACATCACCATTATCACAAATACAAGTCAAGTGTGCTATTTGGGGGGGTCTCCATCAACAAATTCTAATAGGACCAAATTGGACTCCCAAAATGCACTTATCATAAACAAACATAAAACCTTGCAATTTTCTTCTTAAATAGCAATTTTAGTATTTCTAAAAAAACTTGCTCATTCTAATTTTTGAAAATCCCATATAATTCTCTTTCTGTATACCCAAAATATTGTCCTTGAATAAAAGGTTTAGAGCGCATAATCATAAACCACATTTTTACAAACACCGATTTAAATTTTATTCATAAAAATTAGTTCAAGAGACGAACTGAACATGGCTGAATAGACACAGCTAAACTCATTGAATTCAACTACGTAAATCTAGAATCAAGCAGGATTTTGAAGATTATAGTGTATCTCCCTGTAGTGCATGTATAATAAGCAAAACGATATAATTTTACCCGTTTTGCCCTTAGAACATTTTGTTCATTCTGAATTGGGCTAGATAGCCAAATTGAGATGGGCTAAATTTCTACTCAATACATATTGTATGGTATGAAACAGGAAAGGGTAAAAAGAATTTAAAGAAAGCAAAAAGACTGCAATGATACATAACAACATAAATTTTCCATCAGTACAATAAAACTGATAAAAACCCACTTCAACAGCAAAAGCAGGGATTATATGGACGCGGGAAACCTGCTGCGATATTTTGGGCGCCGCATTTTAGCGCGTCTCATACTCTGTTGTCCACAATGCACAACAGGATTCCCGGGTCCGGATTATATGCTTGTAAAAGTCAAGTTATAGGATCATGGGGGTAGAAATGCTTATTCACACCACCATCAATCTCTTCATACTAGTTTCAGACCTACACCTACTACACAGAATCATCCAATGATCCAAAAGCAGTTTGATTGTGTACAAAAAAATAATAATCTTATAGAAGCTCCCCCATAACATATCAAACCTTCACAATCTTTTTGTTTTCACAGCTCCGGAACTGAACCACCAGCAGCCAAGATTTGCTGCTCCAGCTAAAATCAAGAGAGAAAAAGAGAGAGAGAGAAAGAGAGAGAGAGAGAGACAAAGGTAATGTTCTAATCTTAAGACCAAAAAACATATATTCGACTCGTATGGATGCAAATGAGCAACAAAACGAAAGCAAACATCCCTTTGATGCATTGTTACCCCGAGGCAATTTACTAGATGCTCAAAGACAGTGGCAGCTCCTGGGAATTCATATTTTAACTAATGATTCATCTCACAAAAAATGTGATAGGTGGAAGTATTCCTTCGCCTTACTGCTGTTTTCGGATCTTGGGTCTGTGGAGGGAAATAAAAAGGCAAGGGGTTCTCCAATCCACAAGAAAAGAAAGTGAAGCAGAATCTCTAAACTTGTCTTTTCCCTTCACAAATCCCTCCACAAGTCCAAGATCAATGTCAAACTTACAAAAGATCACAAAATTTTTACAAAACTACCAGCTATTACCCGAGACTGCTTACCTTGAAAACAGTTTCAAGCTTGCTCTTCACAAGGTTGTATTCGTGTTTCAAACTTTGGAGACATGCCACGCACCTGCACCAAATACTCACGAGTGTTCCCAAATATGCCATTACAATCATGGTCATCATGAGTCGTACTTACATAAAAGGCATGTTCTGGCTGATTTGCCGTAGCAAACTGGAAAATAATATACAGTTTTGATTTGTGAAGAAGGGCCATTCAATTCTGTAAGCTGTAAATACGTTCATGATTGGCATATCTTAGCCGTAGCAAGAAATCAAAAGCTGTTGAAGCTGTACACTAACGCACATTGGTACCGGCATCTCACTGTCTCTACTCTTCGAGTGGTACCCACCGCCAACCAATATAGGCTATGGTTGTAGGTGAACCGTATCATGATATATTAGTCATTCTAAGTCATAATAAGGAAATGGGCCATGACAAAATTGGAAAGCAGACTACGTTGCAGATTTGTTTCGACAATTATAATCACCTGACTGAAGACTTTTTAGGTTCCCACGTAGATGAAGGGAACACACTATAGCCTTATGGTTTCTGTTTTAAAAAAATGTTCAAAGCTGGAAACTGAAATTCTTAGTTGCTTGTTATCTTTATTGCCACTAAGTGGCAACTCCTTCCAAAAGAATAGAAAAGCTGTGAAGACGAGTAAGTGACCAAAGTTTTTTTTCGTTCTCCCTCGCTCCCTCCTCCAAGAGAACCCACTTGAAGCTCCTCACAGCCGCATGCTCCCCTGTTGACAACTCCCTCTCTCACCACCTCTAGTCACCCGAGCACCACCTTAGACCCCTTAAACCAGGGAATAACCACTTCTGGCCACCTTTGCAACTCCCCCTGTTCGCCCCATTACCCTTCCCACAACTGCAACTCTCTCAGCTGCAAATCCACCATCCACCATCCATCCTCCATTCCCCACCATCCAACTCCCCCTCCCCCAATCAGTCCTCAAACCCTGCTCTCGTCGCAACTTGCAACCGTGTCTCTCCCTTCTCATCACCTATAAGGTTCCTTCCTCTGCAGCCATTTCTTTACTCACCCTCTCACACAGAAACAAATGGTGGCGCGTGGTTTTGTACCGAGTTTATCTTCTTCTTTTCATTTGTTTTTCAAAAATGTGTGGTCCAAAAAATGTGTCCTATGATTTACAGAAACAAAACAAAACAAAAATGTTTCCTGTTTTCGAAACACCCACAATGTTACTGAAGGCAACCTTAGCTTGCTGAAAACAAAACACAAGGTCCAAATCATATTGATGAAATGAAAGGCAAATATCTATCCAGCAGTATACACAAGTTGAGGCAGCAATCATGTCCTTCGCTTCTTTAAACCAATCTTGGATGCAATTGAACCAACTTGTAAAAGTAAGCTTCACCAACACATGTCGTTATCTCAAGTTGCACTACTAAGAGCTCCTTTTTAACATGGACAGGGCTCTTTGTGATAGTAAGAACCTCATAATAACCTAACAGTCCACTGATTAATGAAAAAATAAGGTCAAGTGTAAGGTCAAACAAAGGAAGTTATGATCTTCAAAAGGCAGTGAGGCAGTGGCCAACGTCAGTGGCGGAACTGTTTGGTGGGGGGGGGAGTGGCAAGTGCCACCCCCAAGTCCAACTTCAACAAAAAAAATAATTTAATATTAGGTCTAAATCTAATTAATTACTCAGACATCCTCACTGTATAGATTTCAAATGGGAACTATGTAATTCTCAGTGTACTATATTTATGTGCGGAGTTATATCTATATACCAATCAGGGTAGCCTAGTTTAATTAGGGTTAAGGCTGTCTTGTATAGATCACAAATGGAACTCTCTAATTGTCATTGTACTGTATTTATGTGTAAAGAGTTATATCTATATACCAATCAGGGTAGCCCGGTTTATTAGGGTCTTGTTTGGCTCCACTGTAACACCATGGCTTACCCTATATCACATAATACAAATCATGATATACAGTGACTCTGCCGAGTACGTCAGGCGCTGCGTCAACCTCCCGCTGCCGTAGCTTCATGGTTTCAACTTTCAAGGTTTGTTCGTGGTGCCACTCCCAATATTAAATTCTAGGTCCGCCCCTGGCCGTTGTGATAACGATTAAAAAATGATACTAGGTTTTCCATGTTGCAGTAAATTTTATGGGCAAATCAGTATTAGTTCGGATCCTAGTACTAAAGTTTACACTTGGTTATCAACCAAAGACAGTATGAGCATTAACTCACCCTTCAAAGTTCTTCGCCTCGCAGTAGTTTCTGAAGGCGATACACACGTTTTTTACTCTCTGTGCACCGATGCTGTCAACCACAAACATACAATTTCCTGTCAAACACATCGAATACAACAAAACAAGTATCCAATAAAAATACGCCGGAAGGTAGTCTAATGCTAATCACATCCATAGCAGGATCTCTTGAATTTCATTTGCCCCCAAAAGCATGAACTTTTCTAAAGACTATTTTTTTGCAAGTATAAAATTTTCTGATGAAATACTAGTCAAATATGCACAACTATGTTTGAATATACTGATCAAAGTATCAAACAGATACAGAGAGATAAGACTTTTAAGGAGAAATACATGAACCAATAATTACCTGGAACTACTACCCTTGAACTGGTGGACATGGGCATCTACCTGATTGTAATCTACAATCTGTTTCTGTCTGCACACAAGAAAAAAGAAACCATTAATCATAGGTATGCAAAGCCAAATATCCACACACAAGAAAAACAAAATGGAGAAAAAAGACACATAAATCTCACAAAGCAGTGGCCAAATTATTGAGAAGCTTCTCCGAATCTTCGAAGAAGAGTGACACCACTTCCAACACAAACTCTGGGTTGCTCTCATCTTGCAACTTCTGAAGCTGCTTAAAC
Organism: Arbutus unedo; assembly: GCA_014822125.1. Taxonomy (NCBI): domain Eukaryota; kingdom Viridiplantae; phylum Streptophyta; class Magnoliopsida; order Ericales; family Ericaceae; genus Arbutus; species Arbutus unedo. The sequence continues at coordinate 2,477 of JABCMJ010020717.1, read as the reverse complement.
TGATCATCCAAGAAACCCTTCTCGAATCCAAAAACAAACCCACCCTTAAAAAACCTCATAGACAGAGAATCTAAGCAACATAGTTCAAAAACAGTCCAAGAACAAAAGAATCCATATCGGAATCTTCCAAAAAAAATACATCTTTTTTTAACTTTACCTCATGAGACAGCGATTTTGTGTAATCAATAAACTGTCTCTGCAACTGACTTACAAGATCCATAGCTGCTTGCCCTTACTCGTACCTGTCTTTATCGCTTTAAGACGGCTGGGAAAAAAACAAAAAGCGGAACTCCCAGATCTTATCGAAGCATTTCTCAAGAAGATGGGTTTTTTTTTTCTTGCTCTATGGGAGGGCTTTTGCGAAATTAATAAGAGTCTTGATAGTATTGACTCGGCCAATGAGGGAGCCCAAGATCAAAATGCTTGCTTCGTATCTTTAAAAGCCTTGATTTTTGTTCCTTCTAATAGTGTATTGGCTTTGTGCGCTATCTTCACGTAATCACAACCTTATGCTTCCACACATTTTCGTTGAATGCGAGTAGAATTCTCAATAATTTAAAAATTTTATGTACATTTAACGGTTCCAAATACATGCATCTAGATGTGTCGAAATAATCTGTGTTCTTAACATTATTCTTCTTGTCTCGCCCTGTACATAATGGGTCCTGAGGCATGTTACAGTTAGTCGTGGAACTAGTTTGGTTTGACGCAATTTGATTAAAAATTCAGATCAAACCGATAATTTTGATTTGGATTTTTGAAAATTGAAACCAAACTAAATTAATTTTTAATTTGGTTTGTTTCTATTTTTTTCGTATCCGTTTAGTTTCGATCTGATTTCGACTGGATACATGTCACAAAAAAATCAAATATACATGCCCATAAACCACAATTAGATACATGAAAGTGCAATAGTTTCACATTAGAGCAATCAGAATGATTGGGACAAAATTTGGAAAGTGAGATGACGATTGCTTTCCTCCTGGTAGAAATCAGCGAGGCATTTTATGTCCGTTGATTCTTAGATACGTGGTAGAGGCATGCCTTTCAAATAATCGATGGGTGAAGATCGATGGCCAATGACTAATGTTCGATGGTCGAACGGTGAACGGTGATGGTCAATGGCTAAAGATCGATGATCGCATGAGAGCGATCGTGGGAGAAGAATTAAGGAGACGAAGAACTAAGTAAGCGAAGAATGACTGCGTGAAAGGTTTGAGAGAGTAATTGGATAAGAGATATTTTAATTTTAGGGTTTAGTTAAGACCAATTGGTTCGGTCCAGCTTGTAGGGGTTGAAAACAAAATCAAAAACTTTTTTAAAAATCGCAAACCGCCTTGGACTGGACCAATCCTGTCAAACCGAACCAAACTTTCGGTTCGATTTGATTAACGATTTTGCCAAATTTTTCGATTTACGCTTATAGCCTAGCAAGTTCATCAATCTCCTCCAACGGGTATTGTCCCCAATTAAAAAATATGTAGTAAATTTGCAAGGTGTCCTCTAACAAGTATCGTTCCAAGTCAAAAAAAATATAATTAATGAGTTCAGATTGACTCAGTTTGGTTATTTCCATCAGTCGTGTATCCACTCAATAGTTGTCCGCTCAATGAAATAACCGCTCAACTATCGAATACTCAACACAACGTTACCTACAAATACTCAGCCTTCAGAAAGTCTTCTCACTCAGTTGGAGAGAATCAATCATGAGATCCGTTCGGTGAGATTCCACAAACAGTGAGCGTTTGGAATCTTGGAGACGGAGTTCTCATTTAATGACCGCTCCTCCTATATGAAAAAAGAAACATAATTGGCGGCCAAAAATTTACCTAGGTTCATCCATCATCCATTCTTATATGAAAAAAGAAACACAATATATATTTCACATGCATTCATGTAAGCCGAAATCCTAAGCGTATCCACATTCAAAACTACTTAATTCGATTCTCTACATCTTAGACCAGAATCAAACCAAATTAATCAGAAAAATAAATAAATAAAATAAATTTAACCAAACCATAATATTTTATCAGATTCGAATTGAATTCATGGTTTAGTAGTTATTTGATCACCCCTAGTTTATTATGCAGTGTTTTTAGAAAATATTTAATCTTCAAATTTTTTTAAAATTTTAATTTGATAGATGAAATTCACTTAAATATTTAATATTTTTAAACCCAAATGAATTTTAACCATTGCTTTAGAATTCAAAACAAGGCTTGGGAGGTGATTGGGCTGGGTCCATAGATAGAAGATCCCATGGTCTGTCGGCCCTTCTACTGCATCGAAGCCCACTGATGCATTCAACAGGACAACCGCGAAACAAAACAATAAGGGGCCGATTGGATGGGGGAAAGCTCCCCTCCAAAAATTATCACCCCTTATTAGGGGTTTTGGCATGGTTTGGATGAATTAATTTCTCCCCTCTTAATTTTTAACCCCCTATAAGTTTTGCCCCATTAGGGGTTTTGTCCCGG
>JABCMJ010020716.1:0-17867 GCA_014822125.1 Arbutus unedo | reverse complement strand
AAATTCAAAATATTTGTAACACTTTAACATGTTATTTTGGTTATCGGGCCGAGGGTGCCCCTTTTTGGGTTGTAATACTTGGAATCTTATGAACTTATTTTGAATCGAAAAAATGATGATTTAGGAGTATATTTTTAGAATTGGCAGGTTTTATTTAAAATGTGAATATTTTTATTATTCAAAATTGAGAGCGTCAAAAATCTAACTTTGAAATTGAAATAAATAACAAGTAATTTCAAAATTTTGATTCTGAAGTTGAGACAAACAACAAGTAATTTAAAAAATTCGATTATGAAATTGAAATGAATAAGTGAGTAATAAACAACAAGTAATTTAAAAATTTTGACTTTCAAATTGGAATACACAAGTAAGTAATTTCAAAAATTTGACTTTAAAATTGAAATAAGTAACAAGTAATTTTAAAAATCTAATTTTGAAATTGAGGTAAACAACAAATAATTTCAAAAATTTGATTTTGAAATTAAAATAAACAATAAGTAATTTCAAAATTTTATTTTTGAAGTTGAAATAAACAAGTAAGCAATAAACAACAAGTTATTTCAAAACTTTGATTTTGAAATTAAAATAAACAAGTAATTTCAAAAATTTGATTTTGAAACTTAAAAATCTTTCGAGAACTCGATCCCAAGATGAAAAACTTTGAAAACATGGACCCAAAACTTGGAAAACTTTTCGAAAGTATGATACAAAGATGACACTCTCTAAAAGTATGATTTCAAAAATCTAAAGAAGTCTCCCTGTTTTCTGGCACAGGATGGCTCCTCGTCGCCTTGATCCATCTAAGCCTTCGTGTTCGTGGCGCGAACTGGAGGAGAATCCCCTAGAGGCTGAGAACTTAATAGACGAAGACATTGGCAAGGTCAGCGAGAATGTTGGTGCCATTAACCTTTCTAGTAAGATAACTAAATATGATGAAAAATTTTCTCTGTACATCCCTGGTATTATACTTCGGGGCAACGATAGAGTTATAGGGCCTAACGGTAATATAATCACTGTGCTTGATACTCTTTTGTTGCATTGCTTGGGGGCTCATCCTTCTGTCTTCCTTCACACTCAATAGATACCTATTTCTCGACAATTTAGGAGTAGTTGGGCTCACGCCCATCGAATTTGCTCATCTTCCCATGATTGCTACAAAAACTTCCTTTATGAGCAATGATTTCAAGAATTCCTATTCATTCCTCCTTTTGGTATCTCTCATATATTAATTAATGCCCTTGTCGAGCGTTGGTTTAGCGAGACCAACACTTTTCGTCTTGGGAACTGTGAGTTGGGGGTAACCCCCCTTGAATGGATTGCCATTACAGGCCTTAAGATGGGCTGTGGTGACCAAATATGGGATGCTGGTGGAAATGCCGACGCCGTCTTTTAAGTGTTGGGCCTTACTGAAAGAGACTTATGCAAAGGGCATATCTTGGGTTCTAGCTTGGCTGGACCCCTCGGTTTTTACACCAACGAAAGTTCAAGGCAAACCTTCTTTCAATGGCGCAGGCGCCTGCTGGTTTATCTTCTAGTATCCTACTTTATTTGCCAAAATTTCACTAAGTATACCCTGGAGCATGTCGACTTAGTCTCTTTTCCTGACTCTGCTTGCCCTAACTGGGGTTAGTTTACTTTCGAAGCTTTCCTCTAAGCCATGCGCTAGAGGGCTAGCAATCCCAACACCAAACAACTCGGGTTTTGGCCCTTCTTCCCATGGTGGTCCTTTGAGCATCTGCTCACCACTATGGCAATTTTAATTCTTGACGAGAATACATTTCCAAGTGCACTCAGATGGAGGGCCCCTTCTTCAAAGCAGGTCGATCTTCTAGGTCTTGCTTCGTTGCGACTTTAGCTGGAGAGCATTACTCCAAGCCAAATCAATTGGCTCCCATTTGACAATTTCATGCCAAATCCACAGCTTCAAGTAGATTTGTCCCTAGAACTCCAACTCTCCTTGCTTCGGGTTCCCATCTCTACCCTTCATACATGGGAGCTTTTCATGTGTGAGCGTTGTATGTGCCAAATAATAGGAGAAACTGTAGTCCTAATGGCTCCTCCGTTCTCTACTTACGGGAGACGAGGATTCCAAACTTTTCTCATTCGCAACTCACCTCTGGATTACTTAAGGCATATGAGGCTTACTCCTTGTGGTTCCGATCCACCTCCATCGGGTGACTTCTTTCTCCTGATCCCGAAAGCAGTTGCTCATCCACTAGAGTTGGACGACCTCGTCGCAATCAACGACTTATGGCTGATGATGATGTGGCTTCAAGCCAAATGTACCGAGACCTGCATGCGGACAAAAATAGGATACAAGCAGATTTAGATCTCGTGAGCAGCGAGGGCCCAATGGGAACAACAACAATCAGTGCCCTTGTATTATCCTCAAATGCCTGTGCCATCGTGCCACCTCCTGGACATTAGGATGGCACATCGTCATCGCAGGTACATTTCTATTTTCCACCCATTATTTTCTTTTGCCTTTTTATTTACAGCACCATTATTATTTCCTTTGTCTTTGTCTGACACATGTCTCATTATTTTTTTCAAGGGTCCTTTTAGCCTTCCACAACACCTCCTGGGTCATATGACCATTGTAGTGTGAATGGTTTGAACTGGACGAAAATGCTAGCCCCTAGTTTTTTGGTAGTCTAGGAATCCAATGGTCAACATGCTCGAGGACATCTTTATTCCAGCTTATGTATTTATTTTTCATGTATTTCTTCTTTGTTTGTATCTGACAATTTGAATCGAGACTTTATTCTGTGGTATCAATTTTTTACTATTTATTCATGTGTGAGTTGTGTCTCTGTTTTTTACTATACATTGCATGAAAATTCATATAACATGAATTGATTCTTAAAAAGGATACTGAATCTCTTGTTCACTTGTGTTAACATGTCTTTCCTTCCTAAACTGGCAATTCTCCTGGTATCCTATTAGATGAGCTTTACCCCTAAGGAACAAACTGAGTTCGAGTATATTTTTGGGAGCTTGATCGTCTTGCGAGGTGTGACCATCCCCATTGGCTTCTTGGATACTATCAGTTGATTCTGGATTCCATCCTTGAACCTTTTTCACTTTAGGGTAAACAAGCTCACTCCGACTTTAGAGGAATACCCTCACATGCTTCGGATGATGCCCGAACTGGATAGTCCAGGACAATTTGCCAACAGACAGACACCGAAAAATGTCTTTGTTGGACTGGTCGGGTTAAAGAAAAAATTCTGTTGAGATGGAAGAAGTTGATGGCATGCAGACCGTCCAAGTAGCATTTATATATAACACCTTCGACAGTCTTGAGAATTTTCTACCCACTAATCCCAACTTCATATGCCTCTCTAGCCAACAAACTGGTTCCTGATGTCGCCAATATGCTCGCGCATTTGTGCTCTTGGCGGGTTTGTTCTTTTCTCTTTAGGACGGCTTTCTGGATCTGAGAGCAATCTTTTTGGTAAATGCCATGATCCAAGGACAGACTATTATTCCAGCCATATTGGCAAAAACCTTCCACAGCCTCGCACTTGCCCATGGTAGTCAAAACAATTCCCTTGTGTCAGGCACGAAACTACTATATGTATGGATGGTCGCTCACCTTTTCAGAAGCCATTCCACCTATCCTCGATGGTTTAGGGAGATTTCGGTGTGGCACCTTGTCCTTCAACAGAAAAATATTCCTCACATACCGAGGAAGAGTGCCCAATGGGTCCAAGTGCTTGACAATATTACTCCTGACACCATAATTTGGAAAATTGGCATTTTTCGGGCCACAGAATTTGCCCTATCCCTCCATGGCCATGGACTGTCATTTCTTCCTCTAGTGGGCTTGTAGGCGGTAGTTTCTTTTTTTGGCAATAAGGTGCTTCGGCAATTTGGGGTGACTCAAGGGATCCCCTCCTCATCAACCAGCACGTCCAGTGAGAGATTCTATTTCTGCTATAATCCTGGCACAACAGACTAGACCATCAATGAAGCTTTCATGATATGGAACAAAGAACCCTTATACAAGTCATTCCTGTAAGTGATACGCTTGGCATTTCTGATTCTTACCTGGCTTGGATACAATTCGAGATTACGGGGAAGCCATGGTGTGGGATGCCCCTTCTTCTTGGAGAGGCTCTACCGAGACGAATCGACATGCCCGGTACGCTGAGACATGGGAAACTTCTTTCCTCCATTTATGGGGGGAATGGAGCATATGGGTGCAATAGCTTGGTACAGAAAGAGATATCCTTCTTAAAAAAGAGAGGCAACTATTCAAGCTCAACAGGCCGCCGAGATTGCGAGTGATTTCTCAGAAGCCCATCATGATCAAATCAGAGCTCTTCTTTATGATAACGAGGAGTGGATTTCTTCCTCGAGGAAGAGATTGCTTCCCTGAGCACGACTATGTATGATGCTCAGGCAAGGGCTGGTTCATCTTCTAGGGTTGCTGATTTGGAAGAATCTCCTCGATTTACACAGTAGCAACTCAATGACATGACCAAAGAGCATGACTCTGTGTTGTTGATCCACAATGCCCTTCATGAATCCAACCAAGCATACCAACGCCTGCTTCAGGACGTACAACACCAATTGAGCCTTAAATATGGCTATATGATACGCCAAGGTTGATGAAGTTCGTGGTCAGCTCTTCATGGTCGCACAGCTTCTTCCAAATGAGGAGCTTGACGCCAACCGCATACACTTCTTATTTGGTTTTGTGTAGGATCTCATAGATCCTGACTTTGCGGGAGCTCTTGATGATTAGACATTGTTGGAGCGATATTGAACAGCATTGTTTATGTTTCGAGATCTCTTGTATCAATTCCCTGGTAGTGGTGGTATTGGACCTGTCCTCAATTTTGAGCAAGTTTTATTTTTTCATTTTTTTATAGCTGTAACTTTTTGTCTTTACTTTTTATGTACCTGCATCTTTCTGCACTACTTCATGTAATTTTAAACAATGAATGCAATATAGATTCAGTTTTTCTTGTCATGTATGCTTCTCTTTACGAAGATCAAATGTGCCAATAAATTTAAGCTTATTTGTTTGCTAATAAGGTAGTAAAAGATTTTCTTACCAGAAAACAAACGAGTAAATAAAAATAAGCCTGATGATCCAATTAGCTCACAAACTTAACACAAGACTTCTCATGACCTTAACAAAACTCAGATTTGAACATTCACTAAAACTGAACTGATGATGCCCCAGTGACTTGTGCCCTTTAATAACTGCCAACCCAGCTTGAACAAAAATCGATCTGCGAATTTTGACTTCTGTTTTGCCTTTGGATTCTCACTTTGGGCCATTTTTACCACTGTCTCCCTTTTGGGTTCTTGGCGGTGCTGGCTCTTATTATTTTTGCCCTCCAGCCCCCTTTCGAGTTTCAACTGAATTCTTTTTGTTTTCATTTTTGCCGTAGTCCCCTTTCAGGTTTTGACCACACCGGTTTAGCCGATTTTTCTATGATGCCCTTTTGGGTTTTAACCCTCTTTGGGGTTTTGACTATGCTAGATTTTTATTTATAACTGAAATCAACTTACTTTCAATTAAATGAGATGTTCCTCGTGAGTTTTGATCAAATTGAGCATTTTTCATTTTGCAAGCGAGATGTAGAGAGAGGACTTAACGTGTGTATATTTCGGGGACTGTTTATCAGAACATCTTTCTCTTTTTGTGTATATATATATATTTGCTTTGCTTTTTTTGTTTGGTTGGGACCCCCAATTCCTCTTTGTACAAGCACAGGATTAAAGATAGAAAGAGAAATAATTTGCTTGCTCGATAATCAAAACAACATCTTGGAATAAACTATTTGATTGAAATTAAATTGATACATGAAACTTAACGAAACAACTTCTATACTACAACCACTTAAATGCCCAAAATGGATCGCACATAGCAATGCTTTACAACATCTGAATTTAGTGGTTGTGGAAAAGTCTCACTGTCTATCTCGGATAAAATGAGAGCTCCTCCTGATAATACCTTGATCACTATAAAGGGGCCTTGATAATTTGGCGCAAATTTTCCTTTGGCTTCATCTTGAATTGGAAGAATATGCTAGCACAAAGTCTCCTTTTTTGAACATACGCGGGCGGACAAATTTATTAAATAATCTTAAAACCCGTTTTTGATAGCATTGTGAGTGATAGACCGCCGCCATCCTCTTTTCATCCAATAAACAAAGTTAATCATACCGCTCCTTTACCCACTCGACATCTTCCAATTTTGTCTCCATTAACACCTTAAAAGAGAGGATTTGGATTTTTGCTGAGATGACCGCTTCACTTCCATAGACTAGCGAATATGGAGTTGCCTTGGTGGAAGTGCACACCATTGTTCAGTATGCCATCAATGCAAATGGCAACTTGTCATGCCAATCGAGATATGTTTGAACCATCTTCTTGAGTATCCTCTTGATATTTTTGTTGGCTGCTTCTACTGCATCGTTCATCCATGGTTGGTAGATAGTGGAATTTTGGTGATTGATTTTAAACTGTGTACACAACCTATTCATGAGAGTTCTATTTAGGTTTCGTGCATTATCTGTGACTAGAGTCTCTAGGAGGCTATATCGACAGATGATATTATGCTTTATAAACCGGGTAATCACCCACTCTGTGACTTGCATAAAAGTTGTAGCTTCCACACATTTAGTAAAATAATCCATGGCTACTTGGATAAATTGGTGACCATTAGATGCTTTAGGCGCTATAGTTCCGATGACATCAATGAGCCAGGCAAAAAATGGCCAAGGGGCTGTCATAACCTATAAGTCCTTAGGAGGTGCCCTTAGGACATTGCTATGAATTTGGTAGAGATGGCACTCTTTTACATATTTAATGCAGTCGGTATTCATGGTCATTCAATAATATCCTATCTGAAGGATTTTCTTGGCCAGAGCATGCCCGCTCATGTGTGGCCCACACATTCCTTCATGGATTTCCTTCATTAAACTATTGTTCGTTACTGCATCGACGCATCCTACTGGACCATGCATAGAATTCTTAAACAGGACTTCTCCTCGGAGAAAAAAATGGGCGGCCAACCTCCTGATGGTTTTCCGGTCATTGGAGGTTGTCCCTTCAGGATAAACTCCACTTTGCATGTATTTCTTGATATCGTAGTACCAAAGCCGTCCATCTAACTCTTCGGAAAGTGTCAAATAGTATGCTGGCTCATGTCGTAACTCGATCTTTATGGCAGGAATCTCCTCCTCTTCAAATTGGATTGCAGTTGCCAAGGTGGCCAACGCATCAACAAATGAATCATTTGTCCTGGGTATATGGATAAAGTCGATGCTTTTGAACAGTTTTCGCAGCTCTTTCACCTTCAGGTTATAGGGAGTCAGTTTTGGATCCCTGGTCCTAAATGTCTCATTGCTTTGCTGGGTGATCAGGTCTGAATCTCTGTAGACTGTGAGCTCTAGGATCTCATATTCCAAAGTCATTCGCAATCCCAAGATACATGTTTCATATTCTGCCATCTTATTGGTGACAATGGCATCATCTTTGAAAACCATTTTGGCGGTTGCGGGTAGATGGGTTCCAATCTTAGAAATCAGGACTGTCCCTACTCTGGCTCCTCTTCGTTTGGCAGCGCCATTGAAAAATAATCTCCAACCAGTAGGATCTTTAGCCTTTGCCTCTTTCGAGAACAGGACTCCTTCATCAGGAAAAAAGGGGGTTCATTGGCCCATCCTCTATTAATGGATTCCCAGCCAAATACTCTACTATAACTGCGCCTTTGACAGATTTCTGTATGGTGAAGACGATATCAAATTCAGATAGGGTCATGTGCCATCGTGCTATTCGGCTAGACGTCGTCCTGACATTCTAAAAGTGCGGGCTAGAAATCCCTAGAAATGGATTGGGGATCCTAGAAGTGCGGACTAGAGATGCGGACGTCGGCTTTCCCAGGCATGATATTTACATTGGAAGTAAAATAAAAAGAGAAAGAAAGAGAGATAATAACAAATAACAAATAAAGCATAAACTCGGTTTTGTGGCCAATATACCTTGTATTGATTTTGAATTTGACAAATTACAGTAGAATACGAAAAACATTCGAACACCTAAATAAAACCATAACCTTACATAACGTTGAATTCAAAATCTTCCGTTATCTCGAGCTATGCGAATATAGACAGTCACTCAGATTTTTCTAACACTTGATGGAAATTGGGCAGAGTCTCGTCTTGATTTTTGACTAAAATCCTAATTGGAAAGTCCAAAACTAATGTCGTTCTGAATATCCGAGAAACCGAAGCTAGAAAGCTTAAATTCTTAGGTTTGGAAACGAAAAAGGGTTTATTTTGGCTTGGAGCTCTCGGAATTTTCTTGATTTGGGTTTGAACTCTCTGGTTTTACAATGGGGGAATTGGGGTTTCAAAGCCTTGGGATTTTGTATGGGGTTTGGTTTCTTGTGCGAGACTGAATTACCTTGGGCTAGAAAAGGCTCTCTGAAACTAGGGTTCAAAATTTTTCGATCCTCGAAACTAAAGAGATCGTTGGTATTTATAGGCCAGTAAACACGGCCATGTCGGCAATGCTATCATCACCAAACCAATTAATATTTGCCCAGTCAGCTATCCATTTAGCAGCAACAAACCCGGCCACTGTGCACATCCCACTTTAGCCTTTACATGTCATCACGCGAATGAGGGGTTGCCACATCGGATACATGCTGCACGCGGCTAAAAGGTAGCACGTGGCTTCGGGGAAGCACACGGCTCAGGTGTCGCATGCGGCTGAGCCGTAGCATATGGCTGCTGCCAGCCAAATGCTGCCACCTCACCCTCTCTTGCTGCATATGGCTCAAAAGAAGCACGTGGCTGCTAAGCAGCATGTGGCTTGCTTCTGTACAACGTGTGACGCGTGCTGGAAGTGTGGGGTTTATTATTTTTTTATATTTACCGTTTTGCCCTTAGATAATTTTTAATTACCAAATGCTCCTTTTTGTCCCCAGGGTTCCAAACGAACTCGGATTTAATCATGGCCACTGCTGTTGGACCCATATTGCCGATGTGGTCGATTTGACTATAGCTCTTGTGCCCAAGGCATGTTGTCTTGTGAACCGAATTTCCGAATTGATGCCGATATGTAATTGAATCCCCAAAATGTGATTTCTTGGCTTGCCGACCTTAGATTGGACTTCGGATGGAGCCGATGAACTCATATCTTCACACTGATCAATAACCTGTGCTTCTTGAAGCTTGGACAGTCATCTTCTAAATCGTGCCTTCTCGGGTTTTGTTTTGAACAACTGAAAAACGCTGACGTTATCTGATTTTGCCCTAGCCACTGTCCATGGAATTATATCATTGTACTGATCATCAATATGAGGTTTTCATGATGTACTGAGGCTGCCTTGTAAATGGTGATCACAGATCCTTGATCAATGCAAAGGGCAAAATGGTCCTTTGGCACACTGGCTTACCGAACTCCTTCAAGTTTGTTCCTCGGACGTCCAACCACCTTTTGAGACATTCCATTACTTTCATTTGGAGATTTTCTGTTGAACTTAGGTCAGTGACGTCATTCCAATGTGTTCAAAAGTCTTCCTTGATCTTTGTTCAGTTTGAAGGGTAAAATCGTCCATTTGTGCCCAAATCTACCTGAACCTGCCGAGATGACTTGATTGACTCTCAAATGATGCTATCGGGTCTGTTGTCTTGTCTTGATCTTCCTCAACCATCTTGATCTGATTATATCCGGTTGTGTTATCCACCAGGATGTCCAAATGGAGAAGTGGAAAATCATCCTTCGGGCTAGCTTTATTTAAATCTCGGAAGTCGGTACATATTCTAACTTTGCATATTTCTTTGGTACGGGAACAATATTAGCCAACCATTCAGGGTAGGTGACTGCTCGTAAAAATCCCGTGTTAAATTGCTTCGTCACTTCCTCTTTAACTTTTAGGCTACATTCAGGCTTGAGACGCCTGAGTTTCTGCTTTGTTGTCACTATATAGGGGTTGGTTGGCAGCCGATGCTCCACGATAGACGTATCTAACTCCGGCATATCTTCATTAGACCAAGCATACACATCTTGGTATGCTTTAAGTATCTCAATGAACTCTTGCCTTTTCTGTTTGTCCAAGTTTGTCCAAATTTTAATTTCTTTTGGCTTATTGACAGTTCCCATGTTAATGGTTTTTGTTTCTTTGATGTTGCGAGTTTGTTTGTTATCGTGTCATTCAATCATGAGTTTTATTTCTTCAAGTACTTCTTCACCAGTACAAATATCATATTCAATTCTTATAAGCTCAAAGTCAAGTTTTATGTCAAAGTCATATTCGTCGTATTGTGCTAGGATTGTGACATCGTTTGGATCAAAAGGGCGAATTTTAGGATCCCTGAAATGGCAACATTTTTTAAAGTATTAAACTTTTAGAAGAAGAAGCATTCATAGAAAGAAAACATACTTCTATTAATTGGCATTCAAAAATGTCTAGCAATTATATGACTGCAAGCCTAAAAAGAGCCAGTACTAGACTAGAAATAAAAACAACTACTACACTACTAAAAAATGGTCAAAAATCACTTTGCTAAGCAAGCTTACCAAAACTTGCGAGCTTTGCATATCTGTTGTGACATCCATTTGGCAATCTTTTCACCTGGATACATAAGTCGGATTGATTCTTCTAGTGGATTCTGAATGTCGTTTCCATGCATGGTCCATCAATGACCAAAATCTTCATCTCTACGAACATGTCTGCCAGTCCCTCCGAACGCCCTTGGACCTGACTGAATTCTATGCTAGGAATCGGCACGAATACTAAAGCTTTGTCTGGTTCTATCACCTCCCTGAGCACAAAAGTCCTTTCGAGAGGTGGGACCGTTCTGACTCTTGGCATGGATACCTTTTGGATTCCTTTTTTCTTGCTATTGTTCCCTCTGTTCTCTGATGGTGGGCCGATATCCCAAGCTGAAAGTTTGAGTGTGGGTCCGTATCCGTTTCATCTCCTGCTCGGTCTGCAGGGATTCTCCAAATCCTTTCCCTAACTGATAGTCATGATAATGAAAATAGCAGGCAATCATTCTCCCATTCTCTGAAATCTCTGGATCCACAGGTGACCCCTGAATAACGACGACATATTCTAGCGTCTGATAACTGGAAGGCTCTGGAGACTCAATAAAAGGTATGGTCGACCTGTCGGGCAAAGACTGAAATCATTCTGTCATCAATCAAGAACTTCACCTTCTAATGGAGGCTTGAAGGAACTCCTCCAGTCACATGAATCCAAGGTCTGCCTAACAAAATGTTGTAGGCTGAAGGGATCTTTAATACTTGGTACCGAATAGTGAAAGTCTCCGGTCCAATCTCTACTGGTAGCTCATTCTCCTCCATTGTTTATCGATGAGAGCCATGAAAAGCTCTCACAATCATACCACCGTACTATAGAGAGGACTCATCCATCCCTAGCCTTTCCAGAGTGGCATAGGGGCATACATTCAACACCGAACCATTATCTATCAATACTTAGGCTACCACCATTCCTTTAGTTTTGACAGCTATGTGCAAGGCTTTAGTGTGCCCTGTTCCTTCATCCGGAATTTCATCATCAGAGGAAGATATTCTTGGCGATCACATTTCCAACCCTCTTTTGGAGATTGTCAGGAGAAATGTCTTTTGGCACTTGTGCCTCCTTCAAAATAGAAAGCAATGTCTTTCTATGTGGCTCAGACGTGAGTAGTTGTGACAAAATATTGACGTGTGTTGGAGTTCGTTTCAGCTGCTCGATAAAATCATACTTGCTTTTCTTCAAAGCTTTGACGAACTATTGTTTCTTGCTTGGTAACTTGTTTATTCTCTTTTTCTTTGCCTTTCCTCTTCCTTTCTAGCTCGGCCGGGGTATAAATTCTCTCGGATCATGTAAAGCTTCCAATTTCGTCTATTGTCTTCTCCTAAGGTGGCTCTGGAGTAGACTGGTAGAGCGACCGAACGTTGAGGTATAGTTGGAATAGTGGTGCTGAAGCTTCCTGGGGGCCGATTTTCCTGATATATTCTCTCCTTAAAGGTTCTCTAATTTTGACTATCATAACCCGCCATGGCTATAAGCGGGCTATCTGAAAGCTGAACAGGTGCAATGATAGTGCCTGGCAATCCTATAAGATAACTAGGATCATAGCCAATATCTTCTGAGATAACATTCACTCCCTGATGGTTAGGGAGTGGGTTGGTTGTAACATTTGGAGCTATTGGCTTTGCCTCTTCTAAACTGAAAGTTTGTGAGTCAATAAGATCTTGAATTGAGTGTGTATGGTGGAGGATATCTTGGTGGGGGATTTGGATTGTATGGTGGAGGTTGGTTATTTCTTGTGTTGTAGGGGATAACGACAGCTATCTCGGGCTCCTTTCCCTTCCTTTGAGGGATCTTGCTAGCAGGGGAGGATGAGCTGATGGTCTTAGCTATTATTTTAGCATAAGGATTGAGAATCTTTCCCGTCCTAATCCCATATTCTATCATCTCGCCTTGTTGGATTATTTCCATGAAAGATCGGCTAATGGAAATACAAAACTTCTCATAATATATCCCTTTGCAGGTTTGGACAAAGAGATGGATATATTCGATGTGAGCCAATGGCGGATCCACCTGAGTGGCCAGATTTTTCCAACGTAAGGCATATGCCCGGAATGACTCATCGGGCTCTTGCTTCATTCTGATTAGAAAGAGTAGGTCGACAACCAACTTGGTTGTATGGCGATACTATTTCACAAACTCTTGAGGTAATTCCGCCCAAGTTCTGAAGTGACGAACATCCAGTTTGGAGAACCATTGGGTTGTCGGTCCTATCAGACTATGTTGAAATAGCTGCATCATCAATTTTTCCAGATTCAGATATCCGCACAATGCCCCGGCTTAGAGTCGGAGATGGGCCGTTGGATCACTCGTTCCATTGAACTTATGAAAATCAGGTATTCTGAACTTTGGTGGGAGTTGCATCTCTGGAAAGAAACAGAGGTCTGAAAAGTTGGTGGAGGTATACGCATTGGTTCCTTGAATTGCTTTCAGAATCTCCTCTATCTGCTGAAGCTTTTGCTGAAATATCGGATCCACTTCTTGAGGAGGATTAGGGTCCCCTTGTTGACTTTCATAATCTTCGTGCATAGGCATGAATGGCATGACCGGAATATGGGCGGCTGTTGTTGTTGCTGCCCCACTAACATGCACTGACAGCCTAGCAGGCACTGCCCTAGTTGGAAGTGCTATTGAAATGGGATTTGGCACATTGGATGTCCCGTGATTTAGTGCGTTGGAAGTCCCGATTTCGGCCCCAGCCTGATGAGTTAGGAAGGAGGTTGTTCTCTGATTGTATAGTGTTGTAAACATCATTTGTAGGTTTTTCATTTCCCTTTAAAGAGCATTGAAATCTTCAAGGGAAACGGTCTCCTGGTCAAATGGCTATGGTCGATTAGCTTCCTCTGCCATGACCCTAGATTTTGATCTCGTGACAATAATTCTCTTGGATGGAGAAAGAGAACGAGATTGACGAGTCGTGCTGCTTTGTTACTTTGTATTGAGAAAACCAAGGCACCAGGTCATGTTCGATGTCTACAGAATAGGTGGGTCTAGAATGTACGGTCGAAGGTAATAACCATTGGTTTCACTATTCATATGGACTTTCATATCTACCGTAGTTTAGCCGGCATTTCGGCAAGATTTCAGTATATGATCTAAAATCGTTATGGATGGTCCTATACCTTGACAGTATGTTCTGGACACTAGCCTTAAGTCAATCAGGGCAAGAACTACTGGTTGATGTTTCTGAAATTTTGTCTTTAACATAATCAACGAGGATTCTCTTCATTTTTCATGAATGTTTCTGTCAGGATTTTGGCTCAACTCTTTTTTAGGGGTACTACATGCAGCATGACGGCTTGATTTTTGCTAATGCATTTCTAGGATGGTTTTCATAGTTTTCAAATCTTCAAACATCTGGTCCCGTAAACAGTACTATCTTTGGTTGGAGTGTTCTTTTAAATGAAAACCGTCTTTGGTTAACATTTACTTCGAACCTTCTCCTAATTTTATGGGTATAAAAAGTATAATGGAAATTGAGAAGAGAGTTGGGGTATGTTGTGCTGAATGCAATGTATGTTGAAATATTTTTTTTGGATATTTTGCAAATATTTGAAGAGAATCCTTTCAGAGTGATGCAATGACCTGCAAAACAAATATTAGTAGCAAAATAGTATGCCTATTTTCTTTTTCTTTTTTTGTGGTAAAAGTGCACTTAAAAGACAACCCACAAGAATGATGTTAGTAACAGGGTAAGGATAATTCGATGAAAATTAATTTGGGAAAATTTGAAAGTAGAAATCCACTGATAAAAAGAAACAAAAGGTTTGCAAATGGTACTATTCATTAACTTGTGTTATACTGTAAGTTTACCCAATGGGATAGGTTAATTGTTTCCGCTAAGATGAGTTACGATTTGCAAATTCTTTTATTAATCCTAAAGTCCCCAGCAGAGTCGCCGGTTGTTGCGCTTGGAAATTTCTTGTTTCCTTTGCTAAAATGAATTGTTTAATGGGGCGGAATGATTTCTTGACTTGAAATGCGACGGAGTATGAAAATATTTTAACTGATGAGACTTATTTAAAACTCAGAGTCGCCACTTGACATAGGTTTCGGGTGTGTCAAGTCACCCTCTAAAGCAATTCCCAAAGAAAATGTCTTTAAGCAAACATTTTAATTCTGACTCAGAAATACGATTATGTTTATAAAATGACTCTTTTTAGAAATCTAGTGTATGAAAATAGAGATGAGTATGGGGATTTACTATTACGAGTTGGGAAGGTGTTAGACACCCAACATCGTCCCACTATACAATCAGAGAACAACCCCCTTCCTAACTCATCAGGCCAAGGTCGGGACTTCCAACACACTAAATCATGGGATATCCAGTGTGTCAAATCCAATTTCAACAGCACTCTTAACTGGAGCAGTGCCTGCTAGGCCGCCAGTGCACGTTACAGTGGGGTAGCAGTAACAACAGTTGCCTATTATTCCGGTCATGTCACTCATGCCTATGCACGAAGATTATGAAAGTCAATAGGGGGACCCCAATCCTCCTCGAGAAGTGGATCCAATATTTCAGCAAAAGCTTAAGCAGATAGAGGAGACTCTGAAAGCAATTCAAGAAACCAATGCTTATATCTCCACCAACTTTTCAGACCTCTGTTTCTTCACGGAGATGTAGCTCCCACCAAAATTTAGAATACCGGATTTTCATAAGTTCAATGGAATAAGTGATCCAATGGCCCATCTTTGGTGGGCTCTACGCCGTGGCATTGTGTGGATGTCCGAATTCGGAAAAATTGATGATGCAGCTGTTTCAACATAGTCTGGTAAGACCGACAGGCCAATGGTTCTCCAGGCTTGATGTTCATCGCTTCAGAACTTGGACAGAATTATCTCAAGAGTTTGTGAGGCAATATTTGCTATAACACTGAGTTGGTTGTCTTTCGGGTGAGAGCCGAATGTCCTACCCAACTAGACTACACCGGGTGATTCTTGGATTCCGAGTGTTGTTTGTATTTGATGATTTCAATCGAGGCTTCATTCATATGGTATCAGTGTTTCTTTACTATTTATGTACGTCTGAGTTGTGTCTTTGGTTTCTTTTTTTACCGTGTGTTGCATGCAAATTCATATAACACGAACTAATTCTTATAAAAAAGATTCTCAATCTCTTATTTACTTGTGTCAGTATGTCTTTCTTTCTCGAACTGACAACTCTCCTACTATTCTGATGGACCAGCTTTTTCCTGAGGAACAATTCAAATTCGAATTTACTTTGGGGCTTTGATCGTTCGGCTTGGCGTGACCATCCATACCGGCTTTTTGGATGCTATAAGTCGATTCTGGGTCCCATCCCTGAACCTCTTCTATTTCGGGGTGAATAAGCTCACTTCGACTCTGGAGGAATACCATCATATGCTTCGGGTGAGGCCTGAATTGCATAGCTCGGGACAATTTGTCAGCAATTGGATGTCGGAAATTATTTTTTTCGAGCTGGTTGGGTTGAGGAAAAATTCCATTGAGATAAAAGAAGTTGACAGCATCCAAACCATGCATGTAGAGTTTACGTATAACACTTTTGGCGATCTTGAGAAATTTTGACCCACTGGTACCAAATTTATACGTCTCTCGAGTCAACAAGCTGGTTTCCGCTGGTTCCAATACGCCCTTGCATTTGTGCTTTTGGCGGGTATGTTCTACCCTCGTTAGGACGGCCTTCTGGATTTGCAAGCAATTTTTCTGATAAATGTCGTGATCAGGGGACAGACCATCATTCTAGCCATACTAGCAGAAACTTTTCACAACCTTACACTTGCTTATTACAATCGAAATAATACGCTTGTATCGAGTGCGGAGCTGCTATATGTCTGGATGGTCACCCACCTATTTGGAAGTCATTCCACCCATCCTTGGTGGTTCAAAGAGATCCCGGCACGGTGCCTTGCTCTTCAGCAAAAAAAACATTCCTTATATTCCGAGGAGACGTGCTCAATGGGTTCAAGTGCTGGACAATATTACTCGTGATGCCATCGTTTGGGAAATTGGTGTTTTTTCGGGCACAAAATTTGCATTGTCCCTTCGTGGCAATGGGCTATCATTTCTACCTCTAGTGCGCTTACAGGTGGTGGTTCCTTATTTTGGGAATATGGTGTTTCAGCAATTTGACATGACTCAAGGGGTTCCTCCCTCCTTGACCAGAACAACCAGTGAGAATTTTTATTTCAGTTATACTCTTGGCACCACGGAGAAGGCCATTGAGGAAGCTTTCATGATATGGAATCAGAGGAGGCCCGTACAGGTTACTGTCGTGAGTGATTCACCTGGCATTTTCGATTCTTATCTGGCTTGGATACAATTAGAGATTACAGGGGAGGCGATGGTGAGGGATGCCCCTATTTCTTGGAGAGGCTCTGCCGAGACAGACCAACATGTCCGGTACATCGAGACACGCGAAACCTCTTTTCTCCATTTTTGGGGGGAATGGAACATACAAGTATAGCAACTTGGGACTGAAAGAAATATCATCCTCAAAGAAAAGGAGGCGGTTGTTCAAGTTCAAAAGGCTGCTGAGATTGCGAGGGATTTCTTCGAAGCTAGTCATGATTGACACCCCTTAAGTCACTCCAAATTGCTGAAGCTACCTGTTCCCAAAATAAGAAACCACCACTTGTAAGTGCACTAGAGGTTAGGGATGGTAACGGGGTAGATCGGTTCGGTTATTTGGATAACCGAACCCGAATCGCGAACACAATATCCAAACTGAAACCGAATCGATAATCGAATGGAGGAAGAGAGAATATTCCACAACCGAACCAAACGGGGTTCGGTTATTCTCCGAACCAAACGGTTAACTGAATGGTTCGGTTATTAATTACCCGAACCGAACCCCTCTCTCTCTCTCTCTCTCTCTCTCTCTCTCTCTCATCCTTCAATTCAAATATATTAACGGTAGCCACTAGTTTTGAGTTTTTAACAACAAACATTATCTTGGTTCGGCTTTTGACAAAGAGCAGCGTGTATGATGTATCATTTTTCCTGTATTTTACGAAATTGAAACAGATTTGAAATAGCAATGGATATGTCTTCTAGCTTCGTTCAGTGACATTTAGTATTAAATCTCTAGGCACCTACCGCACTTTGCTGAGAGAGAGAGAGTACTTGATCGGAGTTGCGCCATAGCCGCTAATCAGAAACTCTTGTGCCGCTACTTGCCCTTAGTTCCTCACTTCCTTCATCCTTGCACCGCTGCCCACAAAGTCTGAATGTAATAAATTTTAGGTTAGCATTTAGGTCAACTCACCAAAGCCCAAAGGGCTAAAAAGTAAAAGAGTTATAAAATTATAATATA
>JABCMJ010020712.1:0-14371 GCA_014822125.1 Arbutus unedo | reverse complement strand
TGTAAGCGTAGCCTTTTTGCAACAAATAAGCAACAACCTGTCCTAAGGGGCCACAAATCTGTCACCTTCAAATTCACCCTAGCAATGGCCATCAGGGTTGTAACTAGATTTACGTCACGACACGTTATCTCAACAACCTGCAAACCACCATTTTCGTTCCCAAACCCTAAATTCCAATATTTCTCTTCAAACCTGTTAGCTTCCCCAAAAGGGCCTGAGTACAGGAAACTGATTTCCCTCTCAGGTGTTTTCCAAAGATACGGTTTCCCCAAATCTCAACTCCACGATTTCCTATCGAAGAATCGCTTCTTACTCAACTCCAACTCCTCTGAAATCGAAAAGTCCGTCAAAATTTTGCTATCGTTGAAGCCGTCTCAGGAATTTCTTGTTTCTGTAGTGTCCAGTTGTCCCAGAGTTTTGGAATCTGATTTTCTCAAGGATTGGGAATTGAGTATTTTTAAATTTGATACTTCGGACGTCAGTTCACTGATGGTTTTCAATGTTCTAGAAGTTTCCAGAAAGTTCAGTTTAGGCCCGGAGAATCTGTCTAGGTGTATTCAGCGTTTAAAGGGTTTGGGGTTTAGTGATGGTACCATGGCTAGGTTCTTAGAGGAGTTCCCGATGGTTATTATGATGGATGAGAAGGGAATTCGTGAGAGAATTGACTTTTTGGTGGGACTTGGAATTGATAGGAAGCAAATTGATCGGATTTTCAACTTGTTTCCTGGTATTCTAGCATGTGGGGTGGGAAATAAGCTGAAGGCCTTGTTTAACGAATTTGAGGAATTGGGTTTTACTCTTGACGTGGCTAGAAGAGAAATTGTTAGGGACCCAAGTGTTCTTGGGTTGGAATTAGGGGAGCTTTCTCGGTGTCTGGACCTGCTGAGGAATTTGAAGTGCCGGGTGCCTATCAGAGAGAAAATATATAGTGATGGAGCTTTTAGGGCTGGGATTGTGGTGAAACAGACAGTAGATTGCTTATGCCGATATGGGTTGATACGGAGGGATGCTTTTACGGTTTTGTGGAAAGAGCCACGGGCAATGACATATGAGATAAAAGACATTGAGAAGAAAATTGAATTTTTAGTAGATCGGATGAAATTTGATATTCTTGGGCTGGTTGATGTTCCGGAGTATCTTGGTGTGAATTTTGAGAAACAGATTGTTCCTCGATATAATGTGATTGAATACCTTAGATCAAAAGGCGGGCTGGGAAATGAGTTGGGGTTGAAGGGTATGATCAAACTCAGCAGGCTGAGATTTTACAATCTGTATGTAAAGCCATATCCGGAGTGTGAAAAAATGTTCAGCAGGTTTGCAAGAGATGTTGAAGTTCGAAACAGGCATCCAGTTGGAATGTGGAAACTTTTCAAACCCAAAAAGTATCCACAATCCAAAGAAGATCTTGAGAACATTAAGTCTTTTATGGAACCGTTTGTTTAGATGAGGATTATTTAAATCAGGTCGAATTTTTTTGAGTGCTCATTCCCTGATCTCAAGGATCGGAGGATGCATACTTCCAGGCATGATTATACTAGGAGAAGGACTTCAAAATAGCATTTCTGAGGAAGGCATTAATGAGCGAAAGGAACACAAACAAAGATTTTTGTGTCCAGGATAAGAGGATCTTACTAAAAAAGTCTGCACTTTTCAAGAATGTGGAGTTATTTAGGAACTGTCAATCTGCTCTTGCCCTCTAGTCTCTTGAGTTGTTATAAGGAAGTCCCAGTTGATTGAATGTTGTCCGTCAATTTGCTAATTGCCAGCTGCACATAAGGTAATTTTTCCCTACCGCATGTGAACCAATTGTAAAAACTATGTGATTTGATTATATTTCTTGTTCATCTAGTTCCATTTGAGTGAAGTCCTTGGAACTTGGTTGCAGACTTGATTTTGTAGTTTTTGTTGCACATTCTTTGTTTGTTTAATTCATGCTTCTCTGATAATTTTTGTCTTTGGTATGGGTATGCTATGAAGTGCGGACAGGTACATGGGATATGGGTCGGGTACGATATGCTTAAATCTAAAAAACTAGGACATCGGTCTTCCAGGGACATATCAGTGGTATGTACTATCTAATCTGACAATTCTATTTTCACGAATATAGTTATAGTACATATAGCAATTTGTTATTCTTTCATATTTGTTTCGGTACGTGACTTACATTGTCCAAGAAGTATCCGAAACTTGTGGAAGCTAATGTTAATAATTTTTCAAGATGCGGATGTGTTTAGGAAGTACCGCAAGTATCTGAGGAGTATCAATATCCGATTCGCATATGACTCCCGTCTAGAAGTATATGTGCTTCATAGGGTGTAAGTGGTTTATGCCATTGGATCCGATTCATTCTCAGCCCTTGTCATATCTGTAGTCCTGTACATGCAAATATAGACTTCGAGCAGTTATAGTCAAGCAGCATATAATTGATCTATTTGGCCCATGTTTACCTGGTTGGTTTGGGGCCTCTTAAAGGGGCTTAAGTCTCCCTTCTGTCTCATCAATTCGAAGACAAACTTCTGTATACAAAGAATAGGTAATTGTATACATGTGGTTTTGTTCAGTAGTATATTGGATTTTGATTTATATTTCTTGGTTAGTAGCTACACCAACCCATGCACATGCAATTATACTGAAGTAGCAGTGAGTTTGTGTCATTTTTGGGCAAGTGTCCATGAGTATGTATGTTTGTGTGTTGGTGCTCCTTGCTCTGTAGTCTGTACTTGATTGTACCTGTTGTTTCTTTGAACTCATTCCACAATTTTGTTGGACATTTATTTTCCTCATGATTCAGTCCCAATAGTTTTGATTTCAGCTAATGATTTCCTCTGGTGAGGCCCGAACCTGCAACTTCCGCCTTGACAAAGGGTCCTCTGAGCAATTGAGCTGCAATCCCACATGGCTGAGTGGTAAGTCGGGGGACTGCAAATTTGGCGGCAATGCATCACTTGGACAGTGAAGTATCAACTTGATTTTTTGTAATTGTTTTATTCAGTTTATTTAATATATTCTTTCTCTTTGTGTGGGTGTGTGTACTCTGGAGTATGCTCTTGATGATGCTTGTTACTCCTCAAATATGTGATATGATATAATCGTTTTTTAATCATCATATTGTGGAAGATACTGAGATGATTTTAGATGTGCAAGCTGTGAATGGAACCTTTAAAGTTTTATGAAACCTGGGGAGAAAGCTATTAATGAATGTATCCTGATCCAAGCATGTGCACGAATGCCCTCTTCGTTCAATGATTCTAAGCCTGGCAATCCTCTCTGCTTAATGGTATTTTATTCTGAAGAATAAAGTAAATGGCAGTGAACTATATTTGTTGTTGGGCTTGTTTGAAGATGATATTTGTTAGCCCGGACAGTTAAAAGTCCCAGATGGTAACATGCTTGTCACCAAGACCTCTCTTCACTCGTATATGATCTTGGAAGCGGGCTATATTTGCCTCCCTTTCAAGTGGTATAAAGTTCGCAGGCTTTCCACATAGGGCTGCTTTACAACAGTGACCTAAACTAGCGGGATAACTATTGTAAAAAATTTAACACTTCTTCCTGCTGGCCATCTCATTAGTGGAAGTCCCAAATATCTTTTTCGTAAAGCAACTCTTGACGTTTTAGATTGAGAACAACTAAATTAAGTATCTTGAAAGTTTGCCGTGAGTTGGAAGCTTGCACAAAGCACTGTTCTATTGGGTTTACAAAGAGTAGAAGTATATATCCTTCAGAACATCATATTGAGTGGGTTGCTATTGGTTTTATTTCTGTGAAATCTCTCAGTTTATTTGTTTTCGTTTGAACATTCATCACTTCCATTAAAGTGAGTGATGATTATTGTCCATTGTTGAATGGCCCGATTACCATTTTGATACTGAAGTAGGTATTTTTTGTGCAGCATTGCTGGTATAGTCACCTGGTGGTATGGCGAGGAGGATGGCACTTGTAAGGTGCAATTTTCAAAGGAATGAATAGCACTCCTTTGATACCGGAAACGGATGGCCTCTCTCTGTGTGCTCCTTTCTTTCTCCATTTGTCAGATTGGAGTTTGACGCCATATCAATAATTGAAAACTAGGGTAGGCGGCTTTGCTCCTGTCCCCTAGGACTTCTCATTTTTACTTGAGGAATCCAATTACCCATTGTCACCCAAAAAAAATCTATGATCTGGCATATGCTTGATTGCTTTTTAATAACTGTTCACAAAAAAAAAGAAAAAGAAAAGAAGAAGAAGCTTGATTGCTGTCATTTGAGTTATTTTTCTGTACTAAGGATTCACATTTGAAGATGCCAAAAATTGGTGAGACGTCCTACGCTCCTCAGGGATCCTTCAAACAAGTCTGGTGGTTGGAGGTGGTTGTCCAGCCGATCAATTGTCTGATAATCAAGTTAGCAATCGAAATCCGGAATGGAATAATGTGAAAGCATATCTGGTTGCATAGCTAGAGATCTCCTTTAGTAGTTTAGGGAAGTAGTTGACCTTAGGGAGGTTCATGGCCGTCGATCACACCTCTAATATTTTTTTGGGAAGACTAACTAGTCTATTTTGAGCGTCATCTTTGAGATGTCGAGCAGTTAATAGTGCCAGTTGCGATATTGCCCAAGCCATAAGGGGTTCCCCGAATGGGTCCTTCTGGTCAGCACCAGTCATATGGTTCTTTTGGTGAAGATTGGGTCTGGCGCATTCGGGTGGACCTTGACTGATCAGGATGAAATTTTACCAATCATTGTAGCACATGCCCGGTGGTTAGTTGGGCAGTTGCTCGCTCAGTCGTGCATGATGGTGCATAGTACATATCAACTGCTGATTAGTCTTTTGCTGATTAGAGTTAAATCGGGCGTATTAGTTGCCCATTTCCTAGTTTGGACATAAGCTCGGATGCAGAGAATCATTTCCCAAATTGGGAAGCGGCTGTTACATTGACTTTAAATAGATGTCCTATCTCCTTTTGCTCGCATCATTGGATTTTCCATGCATAACTATACCTATCATTCTAAAAAATGGCGCTTCGCTCTTGGTAGTTATGTGCGCATGCATTTTTCATTATTGCCACGTGGCCTCATACTTGCGGTCCATGGCTTTGCATGTTGAAGGGCTAAGATTAGATTTATACTTCACTTCTATTTTCCAGGTGCCTTTAAATTTCGAAAACTTTTCAAACTTCCCTCCCATCTTCATAAGCTCCCTGACTGTCTATCAACCTACCTTGTGCTTTTGCTTTTTCATTTTTCGCCACACACATTTTGCTCGTTCTCTTTATTCAATTGTTGGACTTTTCACTGTGGAGCCTAAGTTTCCAATACTTGCTCACGAAACCTTTTCTTAGACATTCTCCGCCTCACACCTGTACTTCTACTTCCAGCGATGTTTGGAGGATTCTCATGAGTTTTCTCCTATCGATTCTTGGATTGGGAACCCCGAATGTCTTAGCGCAGCAAACAACGTTTTCACTCTTATCGTGAGATCACGAGGCAACAAAGGGATTGGGCACTATCAAGTTGATTTGGATACTGACTCTGGCACTGGCTCATCCATGAAATATTTGGAGGATGTCCTTGACGCGAATTCTATTTCTGCAGATGGTCTTGCCACTGGCTCAAAGGGTCGACCTTTGAGTACCGAGAGTGTTGCTTTTGTGTTGACAAATGAAGACTTGGAGAGGTCCGCGCTCCTTTATTCAATTTCTACTTCCGTTTACTTCAAGGTGGCTAATATTGATGAGAGGGCTTGTACAGACATTGGGGGTGAGCTCCGTTTATATAAGAGTAACTTTCAGTGTGCTTTGCATCTCCCCTTCCACCCCCCAATCAGCGAGATTCTTCATTGTCTTAATTGGGCACCCAACTAGCTGATGTTGAAGGTTTGGAGGCTGCTGGTTTTTATGATCGTTCATTGGCATTAGGCCAGCGAGGGAAAGAGGGCCTTAATGGTTAGAGAGTTCTTCAATTGTCAATTCCCCAAAGAACCTGCAGGCGAATCAAGCCAGTGATATTTCCAGTCCTGAGAGGGTCGAACATGATTGTTGGGATGCCCTCGTCTCTCAAGGGCTGGAATGACAAGTTTTTCTTTGCTGGGGGCAATAGTTGGGGTTTTGGCCCATGTGAGGTCATTCTTGCCAATCCGACCGCTTATGGGGGGACCCTATCCAGACTGCAATCTTCATTGTCCCCGCTATCTCCTATGAGGTGGAAGCTTTTATTAACAATCAGATGATGCCAAAGATCGGTGAGACATTATGTGCTCCTGTCAACATTCAAGTCAGTAATCAAAATTCAAAGTAGGCAGGAATGAAATAGCTTTGGCATGTAAATACGTACCTGGTCACATGGTCGGAGATTCCTTTAATAGTTTGGGGAATGGGTTGATGTTAGGCTGGCTCGTGGCCACCGATCATGCCTCTGTTCCATTTTGAGAAGAATGAACCGCCAATTCTGAGCGTCACCGCTGAGATGTTGAGCGGTTAGAAGCACCATCTCTAGAATTGCCTGAGTCATAAGGGACGCCTCGAACAGGCCCTTCTGGTCGGCACCTGTCATACGGTTCTTTTGGTTAAGATTGGGTTTGGCGCATTCGGGCGGACCTTGATTGATCGAGATGAGAATATACAGATCGGTGTAACATATGCCAGGTTGGTTGGTTGATTGGTCGACCGCTCACTCAGTCGTGCATGATGGTGCAGAGTACATATTGACTTTTAATCGGTCTTTTGCTAATCAGAGCCAAATTGGATTTATCGACATTTACTTTTCATTGCCAAAGGTGTACTGATCTTGGTGCGGATGAACATGTAAGCATTATTTATGAGAAAAAGGAATAAAGTAAGTCGTGATTTATGTGCTCTAGTAACTGTTATTCGCGGAAACATGAGCGCGTGCATGTCATAACATGCTAGTGATATAGTGTGGCAAAAACTTACAATAAAGCAAATATTTTATGTTCCAACCAAGTGTTGTGGTTGTTGCATGACTCTGGCGCATCAATATGTTCTACTTTACTAGTCTGTAGCTGCAGCAGTTTGAAGAGACAGAACAACACTTCAAATGATACTGTGACAATTAGCAAGAAAATTTATGGGTATCTAATCTGTCATTTCGCTGAATATGATTTTTGGACGAAAGACAAAGCCTTCCACGAAGAATTTACACGTTTAGGAATGTCTATTTTGCGATCATTATTTAATTAAATTGAGGTGGTGAGAGCAATAAAGTTTAGGTTATATTACAAACCTGTAATAATTTCGAGAAATTATGTGTTTCTGTGTTAACATTATAAAACAAAGTTATTTCTTAATTTATTCTATCAGGGGTTCAAATAGAGAGTTCTCATTTGATATGAGAGACTAAGATTAGGTCGAGACCATTATGGCTGAAAAGCTCATTCCGTGTCGATTGATACCATTCAAAATGTTTATACCAACATCAAAATAGTACTATAACCTACACCCAACACCATTTATTTCCAAATATAGGTAGTGCGGGTTAAATGAACGAATACAATATGATGAAGTTCGCTTATACGACAACTCCTTATTTCATGTTCAATTTTGTAGAATAATGCGCGGAATGATAAGTCTCCTAAGTTCTCAAAAATGAGTGGACCAACTCTAGTCCTGAGGATGCTAAATGGACAAGTTAGGAGTAGTTTATATAACAAAATACTTCTCTTTTAAAATACGTACTTATGTACTAACTTTTTACGCACACGCACGTACACACTTTTTTAGCTTTTTCCTTCCTCTAATAATCCCTTCCTCCTCTCTAAACTAAAAAACCTCTGTTATCCTTCATTCGATTGAAATTGCTTTGAAACAACCTCCTCCTTCCCTTCGAGAGTTGCCACCTTTTGTGTGTGACATTGTTGACATGCCAAATTACGATTAATGGATTAATGTTTCTTAACTTCTCTTGGACCTAAGTGTTACGGATTGATTCCCAAGATCTAGTAATGAACGCGCATAGATTATACCCAACTAGGCGAAATTAGAGTTCATACCTTTGAGATCTATCTGGTTTGATCTCAACAATCTTCATAGTTTGATTTTGATTGAACTTTGAACATGGCTAGAATGATTTTGCTTGACTAACCTCGAGATTTTCTATTGTAATCCTATTACACTTTGATCACAAATTGAGTGTGGGCTTAAAAACGTGATCCTTTTTCCTTCACAGAAGCTCTCTCAATATTTCGAGTATTAAGTTATATCTGACATAGAAAGCATAATAGTGTATATATAGGCAACAATAGAGATCTCTAAGAGAAGTATGAGCTGGACTTCCTATATAATTCGGGATTCCTAATTTAATCCAGATTAATTCTGAATTATATAAATTACAATTTATACTACTACAGAATTATAATTGCATTCCCTTCCCATATCTCAAAATTATATTTCAAGTTCCATGTTATTAAATACTAGATACCCATTGATTAAAATAAATTATTGACAATTTATTTAATCAACATCTATAAAATTTCTTGAGACTTCCCACTTCACATATTTATTATGTCAGATACTAATATCCACCTGCAGAATTTGACATAATCGAAACTTATAAGTTTATTCAAGAGGATATCATCAATCCCTATAAAGGGACATGGATCCATTAATAATTAATAGTTGTCATACATTTAATATTGTGACCAAATTCATCGAGACTATTGGCCCACAAGGCCTCATTCTATAATGAATCAAAGTCAATAAAATTATATGTACACATTTAGTAATTATTTTTGAGTTAAGAGCACAAACATTCATAATAATCATAAGATGCGAATTATATTATATTGTCACTATAAATACAATTATCTCAAAGTGGTCTTATTCAATATACACAAAACATACTAACACAATGAGTTAAAACTATACAATTTTCTATAGTCAACATAGACCCACTGAAACACTGTGTTATAGTCCTATTAGTGGTGTGTCCAATTTCACGTAAGACTGTGAACTAAAGACTTACATTCTACAAGAACCGATAATTTGATTCTCTGTGTGTAAGTCAAACTCTACACTCCAGATTATATACTTTGTGAAATAAGAGACACTCATGCATAACATGATAAGATATAATGCAAATATTGTCCATAAAGATTCTCATCAAGAAAAGAATAATTGTTTTTATAATTCAAACAAATATTAATTTATTACATGAAATTATGGTTTTTAGTATAAAATCCTAACATTAAAAACCTACTTTAGTCTCATAATTTCTCTAAATCCTCTTTTTTCTTTTCTATTATGTTCCCTTCTTACGATAAAAATACGAAAAAGCTCAAGTAATCAACATGTCTATGTATTAGACTGATCAAATGAAGTGGTTCATGTAGAGTTTGTTGACAAATAAAGACCTCATATTGGGGATAAATTAGAGAATCCCTGTGTACGTAGCTAAACTTAAGCATCACTCTCTCACAAATGCACACGTAAACGAATCCGTTTGGAATTTTGATTTTCATGCATAGTTCAACCAAATTAAGTCTCGGTGTTCTCTTTTCTAAACCAAACTCTGATGTAATAATTCAAATTTTAATAGAAACTTAAAATCCTTTTATGTCTTATTAGTAAAATTATTTTTTTATTTAATTAAAGCTTATAATTTTTGTAGCTCGCACGAGCGACCTCTTGTATTTAGGTTAATGGCCAAAATTTTTATTTATTTTTGCTTTTAATCATTGATTTTGTGATTTTCATCACATGTTTTAATGAAAATTTTCATTATATAAATGTAATTAGGTTTTCTATTTCCTTTACAAAATCCAAATATCAAAAATCAAAGAGGTTTGTGAGTTTTTGAGTGTTTCTGAGGGTTGTAATTCTGTCCAACTATTTTATTGTCCAAACCGTAGTTTCTATGTTGTTCTTTGCTTCAAGGTAGGAGATTTTACCTCCAACCCTTGGGATTTTGATTCCTATTTTTAATTATTATTTTAGGTTCATAAATACTTTTTGTATGTACTGTTCATGTTAAAGTTTTAGAAATTAGAAAAGTTACAAGTTTTGGAAAATGAAGACTCACTCAAGCGACTTGATCAATTTTAAAGAACACTATTACATTTTTGAGAGAAGGCCAGAATCTAGAATTTTAGTAGCTCGCTTGAGCGAGCTTAGGCTGCTCTACCGACCTGTTCAATTTTCAAAATTTTTTAGTAGACTGCTTGGTCATTCTGGGTCTAGACTGTAATATAACTAGATTGCATGTACACACTTCACAGGTATCTACCACACTTCACTTATGTCCATAGATCCTTATGGGATCTCGCGAGAATTTGTTGGTTATGTATCTAGAATTGTTTAAGACGTTTGTTGTAATATAAGTTGTTGGATTCCTGAATTGTTGATGAATATTTCGGATACAGTTGTTGTGCTGCCCAAGGTTTGTGGAATAGTTCACTTACAGTCGTTGTGCAGCTCGTTGAATTATGAAATGGACTTGTTACAATCATCATGTTGTCTAGAGTGCTTACGTGTTAATGCCTTCATTATGACTATCCCGTTATGTTATTCACATACCTCGTTATGGTGCCCATATATCTCATTATGTTGTCCGCACACCTTGTCATGATGTGTCCCATTATGTCGTTTTCATACCCCATCATGCTACCCATGTACCTCGTTATGCTACCCATATAACCAGCCATGCTGTCTACATATCATGACACGCTACTTGTATATCCCGTTATGTTGCTCGCATATTATCAATACGCTGCCCGCATGTCCTGTTATGCTGTTTGCATAACTCGTTACGTTGCCTGCATGTCCATTTATGCTACCCGCATAACACGTTATGTTGTCTGCATGACTAGTTATGTTGATCGCACAACCTACTTCACTGTCTGCATATCCCGCTATGCTCCCAACATATTTTGTTACACTATTTGCATGCATTGTTGTCTGTGTCAAGATTGTAGATAGACTTAGAGTAGTGTTTTATAGAGATCATCCCTTTGAGGGTTGGGGCAAACCCAATGGTGGACCAACTTGACACTCGGAAGGGATTTTATAGAGGATGCCTTCTCTTAATTTCTTGAGGTTGTCTACCTAAAATGATGAGAATCGATTTGTTCCAAAGGTCATATTCGACCAAGGTTCAGGAAAATCAAGATAATCGAAATATTTGATTGACTTGGTCTCCCGAATGGATCTTGACCAAGTCTCTATTTTTATAGGTTTTCAAAAGGAGAGAGGTTTTCAAAACACACAAGGCCAGTATACGATTAGGAAACTTAGTTGAGTTTTCAAAACCTAGAGGGTTTGCAACGAATAGTTTAGGCACCTTCTGTTATAGGCTTACCTAAATTACCTTAGTCACCTCAATCAATTTTTAGCAAAACAACTAACAGAATAGATTGGGGAAGCCCCAAGTCCTTGGGGATTGACATAGCCCATTTTCTACATTTGCGTAGCACCTGTTTAGTTTTCCAAATCATGTACTCCCAGGCCAGGAGCATTTTAAAAATATGTCTTTTGAACTTGAAATTGGATCCTAGATCCTTGGAATAGAGTAATCTCAATTTTTTTTGCCAAGACAGTCTACATAACATCACCTTAAATAAGATAAAGAGGGGGGGGGGGGGGGGGTTTTCGGTTCTTTACACGGCCTGCTGAGTTGCTCTTTGTTCTACTGCCAGATTGAGAATCATTTAGCCCGAGAAAGAATCAATACCTGTTTGGACCCAATCTAAAAAAAGACTAATTAGGTCAAGCTCGCCTTCCGTGTCTCTTGTACCGCTCCCCCCAATAGCTGAGGAAACAAAGATAGACTTCTTAAAGCAAAGTGTTGGGAAAATACAGCGTCAACTAGATCTCATAATGACCACCATTTAGGGTATTGTGAACGCATTGCTTGTGGTCACCCTACAAGATCCCCAGTACACGCACCCTAATTACACATTTGGATTTAGTTTGTAACCTGAGTACACACACTTGAGTGCGCATTTTTGATCATTTTGTACCCTTAGTACACACAGTATTAGTCCACATTTTAGTTTCATTTTTACCCTGAGTACATGCACACTGAGTACACATTTAAATTTAGTTTTTACCCTCAGTACATCCACCCTGAGTGCACATTATTGGTTGGCCCCAAGATTTTTTGAATTTTGAAATTTGCATTTTGAGTATTTGACACCGAGTTCTATAATGGATTTTGCTATAATGCAATCTGATAAATAAATTGGAGAATGCATAATCTCAAAATCATTTTCGGATGATTTTTTTAGATTCTGATTTTAATTTCAACTTTTAGTCACGTAACCCTTTCGATTAATCTCAAACACCTTAGTAGTCTCATCGTAAGCTAAAAATCTAAAATCTACAATATGTATTGATTTTTTTTTTTAAACTATTTGCTCTCAAACCCCAACCCCAACACCTAGGGACATACAACTCATTTGAATGAGTTCCTTAAAATGTGTTTGCATGATTTTTTTGATTGGCAAAGAACTTTTCTTATTAATCTTAGAACACAAATTACTATCAACTAATATCAAGAGAGCATCGATATCTGATACGAACATGATTCTAGATTAAATTTGTTCTTCATAAATTTTACCCATGGGTGCTTCTACAAGGTAAAATCATAAAAGTTTGGATAAGTGATCTAGAAACTTATTAGACAATTTAAAATAAAAAAATAATATTTATATTGTGGATACTTCTAAAATATGTATTAAAAGTATCAAATGAATATCAGTGTACGATCTAGATAACTATCATTTATAATTTTTGCCATTCTAGATATTTTTGAAACAACAAAAATTGGAGAAGGTCAAGAATTAAATAAAAAAGTAAAAAAGAAAAGAAGGCAAGACCTAGGGGGAGAGAGTGGAGGTCATCTGATGGGAACTACCATGGAACTACCGCAGAACACAACCAAGAAATAGATTGGAGAGCAGAAGCAGGTAGAAATGTGCAACCTTCTAACGAGAATCCAAATGGTTGGAACTTTGCCACTAGGAGAGAAGCTCAATTTATCAGGTCCCATGAGGAGGTCATCAAGATGCAGGATGGAAATGCAGAGGACACAGTTATGGATGGAGAATAGTTATTCCAGATCTTTAAGGGATTTGGGTGCATCCGAGAGGTCTCTATTCCATCGAAGAGATCTGAGAAGAATACTAGGTTTGGGTATATCACGTACTCAACCATGGTAGTAGAATTTATCAATACAAAAAACTATGGTAGGAGCAAATCTAGCCATTCAAAAGATGAATGGAATAGTGGTAAAGGGCAAATGTGCTTCATGCCAAATTGGCTGCCTATTCATGGAAGCCTAACTATGCAAATAACATGAGGAAGAAAATTTTGGGTAGAGGTAGGTTGAAATACGCCACTATCAGAAACTTTAACTTAAACCAGCAGAGTGAGGCCAACCATCATACTTTCAAACAGGGCTCAATCTTCAATGGAAACCAATCCTTTGAGGATAAGGTTTGAGGAGAAACTCAGCACACAATGAAAGCTCAACTATCAATCAAAGTTCAACAATCAGAGACTGGGTGACTATGGTGAAGTTGTTGGGGTGCTAGTTTAAAGTAGAAAGAAAGTTAGGGAGAAAATTCAAGTTATTAGTAAATGAGGGATGAGTGGTGTGATAAGGGAGTGAAAGTGAAAGGGTTTATTGATTGACTTCTCAAGTTACATCCAAAATGTTACAACAAAGCTCTATTTATAGAGCTTCTATGCTTCTAGAATGCTCTTGAATTTTGCACATGTGCAAAAACCTACTCAAGTCTCTAGATTTTTCTACATTCTAGATATTTACTTTAAGACCCTTCTACACATTCTAGATATTTACTTTAAGATCCTTCTAGATATTTACTTTAAGATCCTTCTAGATATTTAATTTAAGTTCTACATAATTCTAGACAAAAATTACAAATTACTTATTTTAACACTCCTCCTTAATTTGTAATCTTCATGACTATGAAATTGAGAGAATTTTTCTGCTTCTCCATTTTGCACCAAGTCTCTGATAAAGTGATGTCGGAGCTCAATGTGCTTTGTCCTTCCATGAAAGACTGGATTTTTGCTCATTGCTATGGCCGACATATTATCACAGTAGATAATTGTAGGGCCTTCTTCTTTATGCTCCATGTTAGAAAGAATTCTTCTGAGCCATACAGCCTCACATGTTGCATCGGTAGCTGCTATATATTCTGCTTCTGCTGATGACAGAGCAATTGTCCTTTGCTTTTTAGAACTCCAAGCGATAATGTTAGATCCCAAGCAAAATACATAGCCAGACGTGCTCTTTCGATCATCGATTGATCCAGCCCAATCACTATCGGTGTAGCCAATAAGCTTGCAGTCATTTTCTTTCGTGTACCTGATGCCGAATTTCTTCGTCCCTTGAAGATATCGCAGAATACGTTT
>JABCMJ010020703.1:0-14275 GCA_014822125.1 Arbutus unedo | reverse complement strand
TTCCCCACATGAATGTAATCGGCAGAATAACGACACGGAATACAACGAAGACTCGGAGAGAGAGTATCACGGATAATTTCTGCATAGGGTAGGTGACTTTCAGCTTTGAACCTCCCTCTTGTGAAAGTCTATCGGGTCTACTGGCTGACTAGTGAACTTAACATCTTGAACTGTTCTGTCGTTTATGTAAATCGAGACAATATATTCCATACAGGACTACTCCAACAACAGTTCTTGCTCTCACTATTGTGTTCATTTTAGCCCTAAACACTCTCCTGGTTTAGTGAGTATTTTAGAAAATTTCGCCTACCAATTCTCATAGAAGTGGCCCCACTTCATACTTACATAAGTAATCTTCTTAACTAAGGGTATCCTGCTATACCTTGCTTGGCATAGCCAACGCGTAAGAGTCATTAAAAACATAACTTATCCTTTAGCTCTTTACAGGCATCACTGTTCGCACCTTAGGAATGAGTAAGAGTGTTGATCTCCTCTGTGATCATTCTTACTACACACAATTAGGTTGTCCATTTGAACCTAGATATTGAGATCTCTAGTCAACTAGGTTAGATTTTCCGTTATGGTAGCTTTTAGCTTTATAGGTTTAAGTCCCATCCCCCTCGATACTTTATCAACTTGTTCTCTGTTTAACCCTTTGGTTAGTGGATCCGCGATGTTGTCTTGTGACCTCACTTAGTCTACAGTGACAATTCCAGTTGAGAGCAATTGCCTAATGGTGTTGTGTCTATGACGTATATGTCTAGACTTACTTTCAAGGTACTGTCGAAGCCATTTTTATTCTTTAGTTGCTTTATCTAGAGCAATGAACTCAGATTCCATTGTAGATCTTACAATGCAAGTGTGTTTGGATGATTTCCAAGAAATCGCTGTACCACAAAAAGTGAAAACATATCCACTCGTGAATTTTGAGTCTTTAATATCTGATATCTAGTTTGCATTAGTGTAACCTTCTAGTATTGCTAGATATCTGATGTAGTGCAGTCCCAAGTCACGAGTGTACCTCAAATACCGTAACACCCTGACTATCGCCTTCCAGTGGTCAGTTCCTGGGTTACTAGTATACCTACTCAACCTGCTAACTGCATAGGTTATATCCAATCTTGTACATGTCATCAAGTACATGAGACTCCCTACTACTAAAATAAATAATTTTACATTTTATTCATTCATCTTGAAATTTAATAAGTAAGAGATATTGAAATTAACAACATATATCAAATTCACATAACACGAAAACAATCAAGTATACATTAAACACATCCGTGTATACATATTATACTAATCCGTATATGATACATATTATATACATACATGCCTTTACACACACATACATAGTAACTTGTTAAGTCTTTATATATTTATTTTAAGATTTGCCTTACTACTTAACAATCACTGAAGTCAGTGTTTTTAAAAAATAAAAATAAACGCAACTCAAAAAAAAGTTAGTATAGACATATTGTTGTAGATTTCTACACGAGAACAGATTCAAATAGGTTACGTGAACAAAAAAAAAAAAAAACACTTTACTAGTTTAAAGACCAGTTTACTATGCTGAAAATAAAAAACATGTTACTGTAATAAATAAATACGTAATTTGCTTTAAGGTTGTTGTTTCCGGTGAATCAAAAACAAGTTTCCAGTATATGCCCAGTGGATTTAAGTGCACAAAAAAATAGAAAATTACAAATGCTAATCTTAGGGTTCTGAAAATTGACGAATTGAGGAGAGTAGAATACTTTGTCCTTAAAGCAACCACACTGGTGCTAATGTGATTTTCGGATGTTTATTTCCCAGGATACAACGACTATCGACGAAAGGAGACAATACTTCGATCCTTTCGACAGGTGAATCGAAAAAACTGTGATGTAATCTCAGAAAGGTAACGGTATGATATGTATGCAAAACGTGCAGAATTTTTTTATAAATAATGAAAAACGAAGACAACCTCTGTATTTATAGGTATAGAGGTGTCTGTTCGGAGGGATTGCAACTGAATAAAAAGTTGCGATTGACCAAAGAGTTGTGACTGATCGGAGAAGGATGCGTCTTTTTGGAGAAAAAAACGCATTTGGAAACATTCTAGAAGATAGGCTTCCGCGGGTCGGGTTATGAGTTAAAAAGAAAATCAAATCCGATTGGACCTAGCATAGTCCGAATTAATTTTCAATAAAAGAAATATATTCATTAGCCCAAGCCCACGGGCACCGATTTCATGCCCGCCGGTCGATCGGTCGAACGACAGCGATGACGTGCACGTGTGTAGAATTGTGTGTGCACTCGCCGCTTGCAAAATTTCCATGACCCTAAGAGCCAAGCCCTTATGCAAAAAACTCTAGTAATAAACTCAAGGATTTTTTCTTCTCCAACTAATGTGGGATAAATCCACATCCCTCATTTTACCAACATTCATGTACAAGCATATAGCTCACTTTAAGGACAATTTCAATTCATCCAAAAAAATGTATATAAAAACCAACCACATGAATTTGTTTTCTACTCGAAGACGAACACAAGAGTATGTGGGACCATCCCATCCATAGGCCAGATCCTACTTAATTTGTAGCTCCAAAAATGAGATTTTCAACAATCCCCTATATGAATGAAATTGTGGCTTTGAACCTTCACCTGTGAATAACTATCAGATTTACTAGATAACCAGTGAACGCGATGTCGTGAACTGTTCAATCGTTTGTGTAAAATCAAGACAATAGACATCACACGAAATATTTTCTAATGTAGTTTTGTTATTATAGTTGTGCTCATTATGGTCTTGGGACACTCTTGGTGTTTATGAATGTTTATAGAGATTTCAACCCTTGACAATCTCATAGAAGCGGCTCCTTCACATTTACATAGGTGATTCTTATTAAGAGTATCCTGCTATACTCCATTTGGGTTTACCAAAGTATAAGAATCATTAAAAGTATTGTTTAACCTAAAACGCTGTAGGCATCACTTCTTATCATATGAATGGGTAAAAGACATAGTCTCCACAGTGATATGTTTAAATCACATACAACTCGGTTGTCCCTTTGAATCTAGATCTTGGTATCTCTAGTCAACTAGGTAAGGTTGCCGTTATAATAACTTTTATAACATGGACTTTAGCCCCATTCCCCTCGATGTATTAACAACTAATTCTGTAGTTAACCCCTTGGTTAGCGGATCCGCGATGTTATTCTTTGATCTTACATAATCAATAGTAATAACTCCATTAGAAATTAGTTGTCTAACGGTATTATGTCGTCGACGTATATGTCGAGACTTCCCGTTATACAAATTACTCTGTGCTCTGCCTATTGCTGATTGACTATCGCAATGTATGCAAATTGCAGACATGGATTTTGGCCAATTTGGAATATCTTCTAAGAAGTGACGTAACCATTCAGCTTCTTCACTAGCCTTATCCAAAACGATAAACTCTAACTCCATGGTGGATCTTGCAATATAAGTTTATTTGGTAGATTTTCAAGACACGGCAGCTCCCTAGAGTAAATACAAATCCCCTTGTGGATTTTGAATCATCGGTATCAGATATCTAGTTTGCGTCATTATATTTTTCTAGTACCGCTAGATATCATGTATAGTGCAATCCATAATCAGCGGTGTATCTTAAATACCTAAGTACCGTGATTATAGCCTTCCCAAATATATTAAACTACCTATAACACGAGCATATTCCAATTATGAGATGCTTGTACTAGTATGCTTGTACAGATGCAACGTTACGTCTACCGGTATTTTTGCTATGCTCTTATCATTCTTATTCAACCTTTCAAGTATCTTCTCTATATAATATTTTTGAGACAAGATAATACCATCAGACTTTCTAGTAATTTTAATTCTTGGAACGACGTCTGCTAGATCTAGGTCTTTCATATCAAATTTTGAGTTCAATAGTTTCTTTGTGACCTTGATTACCTGATTATTACTACCAAAGATCAGTATATCATCCACATATAAACATACAATGACATAACCTTTGTCAGTATTCTTGACATATACACATTTATCACATTCATTGATGGCGAAACCATTCAAGATCATAACATTATCAAACTTTTCATGCTATACTTAGGTGCTTGCTTTAAACCATATAAAGATTTAACAAGTTTACATACTTTGTTGTCTTTCCCAGCAACCTTAAAACCTTCGGTTGTTCTATATAGATCTCCTCTTTGAGGTCAACATTCAAGAAAGCAGTTTTAACATCCATTTGATGTATATCGAGATTGTTCAATGCTGCAAACGCGATCAACATCTGAATGGATGTTATCTTAATAACATGTGAGTAAGTATCTAAGTAATCCAAACTTTCCTTCTATTTGTATTATTTAACTACTAATCTCGCATTATAATTATCTATTGATCCATTCGTTCATATTTTCATTTTGAGTATCCACTTGAATCCCAAAAGTTTGCAACCTGGTGGGAGATCTACAAGTTCTCAAGTATGATTTTACAGAATTGACTCAATTTCACTATTAATGGCTTCTTTCCATAAGGAAGCCCCAGGAGAGAACATAGCTTCTTTAAGACTTTGTGGTTCTTTTTTTAACATATAAGTTGAGAAATCTGAACCAAAATATTTTATTGTTCTTGCCCGTTTACTCCGTCTAGGCTCAGCCTTATCCTTGTCCACAACCTATTTGGTAGGTACAATATCAATTTTCATATCATTAGTTTTCTTGGATGAACTAATTACATGTGTACTATTGTATGAAAATATATGTTCAAAGAAAGTAGCATTCCTTGATTCCATAATCGTATTAATGTGAATCTCTGAAATTTCTGACTTAATGACAATAAATCGATATGCACTGCTATTATTCACATAACCGATGAATACACTATCAACAGTTTTTGATCATATCTTAACCTTTTTAGATAGAGGGACCACCACCTTAGCCAAACACCCCCATACTTTCAAGTATTTGTGGGAAGACTTGTGAAGTTGTGATCTTTCCACAATTCATAAGGTACTGCATTTGTCTTTTTGTGTGGTAGCTTATTTAGGATGTAGTTTCCAGAGATAATTGCTTCCCCCCACAAATTATGAGACAAACTTAAACTGATCAACATGGTATCATCATGTTCTTTAGAGTTCTATTTTTTTGTTCAGCAACTCCATTTTGTTGAGGTGAATAAGGAGCTGTAGTTTAGTGAATTATTTCATGTTGAGCACAGAATTCACCAAAAGGTGCTTCATACTCACCACCTCTATCACTACGAACTACCTTAATCCTTTTGCCAAGTTGATTTTCAACTTCATTCTTATATTGAATGAATTTCTCTAAGGCTTCATCCTTACTCCTGAGTAAGTACACATAGCAATAGCGTGTGCAATCGTCGATAAAGGTAATAAAATATTTTTTACCACCTCGAGTCTGCACAAATTTCAAATCACACAGATTCGTATGGATTAATGCTAGAGATTCTGTACATATTTCTACTTTGTAGAAAGAATTTCTTATCATTTTGTCTCAATGCAGACTTCACATTTATGTTCTGAATTTATATTAAATTTAGGCGAACAGTCCAAGTTAATTGAACAACGTAGAGAACCAAAATTTACATGTTCTAATCTAGTATACCATAAATTGAAAGAATCAACGATATAAGTAGAAGATGTGTTAATTTCATTAGAACCCAGAGAAGTCGGAACCTTAGTCATTGCATTCATCTTGAACATGTTGTTAGACATGTATCTCCTTCCTACAGACACACTATTTTTAGACAAGATAACCTTATCTAACTCAAATACCAGTCAGAAGCCATTTTTGCTAAGTAGCGAGCCAACACTAAATTCTTACAAATTTCGGGCACATGCAACACATCATTCAAAGTCGGCTCTCGCCTAGAAGTTATCTTCAAAATCACTTTTCCTTACCCACTGACCTTGGAGTTTGAATAGTTACCCATAAAAAGTTGTTCGCTTGAATCCACCTGTTGGTAGTTGGTGAATATTTTCCTGTCTAAGCATAGATGACGAGTGGCTCTTGTATCATCCACCACTCTTTGGGATTTGAATCCACCATGTTGACTTCTGAAACCACTACTGAGAGGTTCAATTCTGAAACTCCATTTGTAACATTTTGCACCTCAGGCATATTGGCTTGCGCTAGATGCTTCTTGGAATTTTCTTTCTTGTTGTAACAGTTAGCAGCCCGATGTCCAGACTTGTCACAAACAAAGTACTTTTCTTCAAACCGAGCCTTCTTGTTTCTCCCATTTTTTGGAGCAAAATTATGGTCTTTGTCTAGTTGTTTCCTTTTCTTGGTTTTGTTGTTGTGTCTTTTAACATGTTCCATCACGTTAGCATTGGCTGTGAACTGAAAAGCATGTGTCCCATTTTTCTCGGCATTCATATTATCCTCCTTAATCCTCAACCATACAATAAGATCCTCCAGATTCATTTCCTTACGCTTGTGCTTTAGATAATTTTTGAAATCTTTCCAAAGCGGCGGCAGTTTCCAAATGATGGAAACCACTTGGAATAACCCACTAAAGGTCATTCCTTCTTCATGAATCTCATGCAGAATAACCTGGAAACTGTGACACGACGGATTTAGAGTCCACCATTTTATAGTCCAAGTACCTACCGACGACAAATTTTTTCATGCCAGCATCCTCGGTCTTGTACTTCTTGTCCAAAGAAACCCAGAGTTCTTTGGCAGTTTTGACCGAGCAGTACACGTTATACAACGTGTTATCCAGTCCATTGAGAATGTAATTCCTGCACAAAAAATTAGAATTTGTCCAAACCTCAATAGTAGCAAAGTTTGGAAGTTTGCTTCGTTCTCTGAA
Organism: Arbutus unedo; assembly: GCA_014822125.1. Taxonomy (NCBI): domain Eukaryota; kingdom Viridiplantae; phylum Streptophyta; class Magnoliopsida; order Ericales; family Ericaceae; genus Arbutus; species Arbutus unedo. Next base: position 7,447 of record JABCMJ010020703.1, on the reverse strand, counting down.
ACTTCTGGGCGATCCTCATTGAGGAACCTAGCCAATTGTAGTGTTATAAGATAGAATAATATTTTTTATTGCCATCTTTTGAACTTAGTTCCATTGATTTTTTTTGGCATTTTAGCATGGCCCATGGGCACATTGGTAGCAACCGGTGCAGACACAACTGCAAGGGGTTGACCCGATTTTAGAATTGGGTTTGGAACTGAATTTTGACTTATTTTCTCTGTAGGAGTTTTATTTCCTTTCTTAGTAGAAGTCATTTTTCTATTAAGAAAAGATCAACACAATAAGAATATAAACATGTGATAATTAATAATTCTCAAGTGTTAAACACTCACAAACCGACTTGAAAGACTTTATGTAGCCTAGATAAAATCCAATTCTACTTTTATATTTTATTTTATACGAAACAAACGCACTGTTTCAAATTAGAAGTGAGATGTCAACAATGAAAGGCACTATCCAACGCACTGCTTCAAAAAGCCAGAACTACTGTTTCACAAGTCTAATGACATTAATAGAACACAAAGTATTATGTAAAAAATAATGTGCGGAAAAATCAATGGAAACAAAATTCTATGTGATGCTTTAACTTGAAAAAAAACCCAACAAATGTCGAGACCACTGTGAACATAGGTAATTAAAATCAGTGCTAGTAAATTGTTAAGTTTTTATATATTTATTTTAAGATCTGCCTTACCACTTAACAATCACTAAAGTCAGTGTTTTTTAAAAAAAAATGAACGCAACTCAAAAAAAAGTTAGTACAGACATACTGTTGCAGACTTCTACACGAGAACAGATTCAAATAGGTTATGTGAACAAAACAAAAATAAATTTACTAGTTTAAAGACCAGTCCACTGTGCTGAAAATAAAAAACATGTTACTGTAATAAATACGTAATTTACTTTAAGATTGTTGTTTCAGGTGAATTGAAAATAAGTTTTCAGTAAGCAAATTTAACGCACAGTGGATTTAAGTGCGCAAAAAAAAAAAAATAGAAACTTACAAATGTCAATTTTAGAGTTCTAAAAATTGACAAATCGAAGCGAGTAGAATACTCTGTTTTTAAAATAAATTACGTCCTCCACACTAGTGCTAATAAGACTGTCGGACGTTTGCTTCCCAAGATACAACCACTATCGACGAAAGGAAGCAACACTTTGATACTTTCAATAGGCGAATCGGAAAAGCTGCGGTATAATCTCAGAAAGGTAATGGTATGATATGTATGCAAAGCGTGTAGGAATTTCTTTATAAATAATGAAAAATTAAGACAACCTTTGTATTTATAGGCATAGAGGTGTCCGTTCAAAAGGATTGCAACTGACCGGAAAGTTGTGACTGACCGGAGAGTTGTGATTGATTGGAGAAGGACGCGTCTTTTTGAAGAAAAAAATGCATCTGGAAACATTCTAGAAGATGAGTTTCCATGGGCTGGGTCATGAGTTAAAAAGAAAATTAAATCTAGTTGGATCTAGTCCGGTCCGAATTAATTTTCTCTAAAAAGAATATATTCATTAGTCCAAGGCCAAGCCCATGACCCATGGCCCACAGGTCCGACCCGCCTGTGGTCGGACAACAGCTCACGTGTGTGCGCTTGCCCGCTCGCAACATTTCTATGACCCTAAGGGCCAAGTTTTGTACAAAAATCCTAATAATAAACTCAAGGATTTTCCTTGTTCAACCAATATGGGATAAACCCATATTCCTCATTTTATCAACATTTATGTATGAGCATATAGCTCACTTTAAGGACAATTTTAATTCATCCAAAAAATTGTATATGAAAATCAACCACATGAGTTTGTTCTCTACTCAGAGATGAACACAACGGTATGTGAGACCATCTCGTCCACAGGCCGGGTCCCGCTTAATTTGTAGCTCCATAAAGGAGTTTTTTAACAATTTTTTCAACACTATAGTCCCCCACAGCCTGTTGCCCTGCCCCGCCGCCGCCTTTCCCCATTTCCTCTCGTAGTTTCGACGGCACCAGACCCTCCCCCGCCGCCCAGCCCAATTTCGACGCCACCCCACCCCTTGCAATTCCGATGCCTCCCGTCGACCTTCCCCACCGCTGTCATGCCCTTTTGTCGCCACCTCGCCACAGTAAATGTGAGATAGAATTGTCTTAATTTTGCTCGCGATAGGGTTGATCTTATATGAGGAAAATGGGTACTCTTTTTTACTCGTTTGGGTGATAAATAGTTTGTGAATTTGGAACTCTTTCAGTGTGCGTACCACTCCTTTGATGGTGGAACTAAGAGAAAATGTTGGCAATCATTTTAAAAGTTTAACTTGAGTAGTTGTTTAAATTTGATGGTGGTTCCTTTGATGGGGAACTTGGACGAATCATCTTTCCCAATTCCTTTTATGGTTACTTAAATTTGATTCTCTTGAAACAATTCACTAACTAATTCTTATGAACCATTCCCCTGATTGCAGGACCTTACGTATCCAAAATAAAATGTTCTTATTTTTCTAGAAAAAGTATTTGTCTCTTTCTAGAAACAAAAGCCGGTAGAGACAACTATCAATTGAGCAACATAAAAACAAGTCTAAAGAAGTGAAAACAATCAAAAACAGTAAAGACGTGATGAAAAACCATAAATAATCCAGAAACTTTTTAAATTTCCGTCATTCACTCTCGTCGTTGAATGGTAATCTTCTAGTACATAAACTTACATGATGATTTAGAGCAAGAACCAAGATATGTTACAGCGGTTTTAATGCAATTCAAAAGATAACCAACAATGAAAAAAATAAAGAAAAACTTTAGTACGCATGTCCGAGAGATGAGTACTAATTGTGAGAATGGTGCAAGGGAGGTAATCCAAGTTTCCAAATTCAAGATCCCACTATTAAGATGTCAAGTATCGAAGTGGACGAATGTACCAGCTATCCAATAAGGATTGAGTTTCTTGACTCTAGAATCGAATCTTTGAAAGTGTTGGTAATAGTTGATTTGGTTGTTGGCTTCTTAACTTTATTTTGTATTTGATACAGTAATCATGTAAGTCACATGGTTGTATTTTGTATTTCATCATTTTAAGATTTGTGGTTTAGAATGATTCAAGTTTTCCTTTTGTTTTACAAGTTTGATCCTACAAGAGAATCACTTGTATTTCCTTGAATCACATTTCAACTCTTAATAATGAGTATCCAAGTGTTGGTTTTGATGTGCCACTGGATCTGCAATTGGTGAATTTATTTTCCTTTAAAAGCCACTGTAATTGTTACTTTTGTATGTAGCAAATTACCCAGGGAATAGATGGCAGATCTGCTGAGCGACATGACCTTATACTATTCTTTCAACGTTATTTTGATATGAATCTTGAATAAACACATAAATTTCATGTTCGTAATAAAAAAAAGAGGGGCTGACCTATTTCACATTTACTGTGGTGGGGCGGCGAGGAAGGTCAACGGGCAGCGTCAGAACGGCGAGGGGCGACTGGCGACGAAGGACCAATGGCGCTACTAGTGAGGTCGGAGGGGCGATAGCAACGGTCTTCGAGGTTAGGCAACGGGCGTGAGAGGGAGGTGGGGACTTTAGGTTGCGAGAGAGAGAGAGAGAGACTTGCTAGGGCTTGATATAGCATCATATAAGGTTTTTTAGGTTTTAGTCTTATAATCTAATTTCAGCCCTTAGATAATGTCGGATCCGAGGGCTCTCATCCTTGGTTTAAAATTAGGCCATAAGTTGTTGGTCTAGGGAGCCACATACATATATATATATCTTTTATTTTACTACGGTGCGGACCTCTTATTTTCTGATCACATTTTGATGATTCAAACCATTCAATATGTTTAAAATATATTTTTAAGGGTTAAAATGAGAAATCAACTCAAAATATTATCTAGAAATGCTAGATCCATTCAATTTTTCATAAAACTGTTTCTGTCAATATTTATCAAAATCTATTTAGATCAAGCTCTTCTCAATATTGTTTTGAGCTGATTTCTTGTGGGTACCCTTAAAAGCATGTTTTAAACATTTTGAATGGTTTGGTTCATCATAATTTGATCAGAAATAAGAGGTTCACATCGTAGCAAAATAAGAGATCCCTTATTAGAAAGAGACTATATATATAAAACAAATCAGCGACCGAGAAGGTCTTGTAGTCTCTACCCATGTGGTCTCTTTGGATGCTCGGTTTGGGCCACTGCCCAGACAAAGTGGGTTCCTCCCTTATTGTAACATCCCGAATTTCGGAGATGTTAAAAATATAAATAATTTTAACAAAACCAAATATGACTTGTCATTTCATAGCGAAATTAGAGTTTGATAACATAAAAGAAAATACGTGGAATAATGAAATTACAATAAATATTTTAAAACAACGAGCTCGAATAAACTAAGTAAACCAAGGTGTCACTTGGTTTTCCTCGAAACTGCTGCTGTCGGGGCCAGGGTAAGTGAGCTTAGCTACGTAATCATCAACACTTGGCATGAAAGGCCAGGGGAAGGAAAAAGTTGCACAAATGAGCGATGAAGTTCAATAAATAATTCATACCCATAGACCCAACTTATGCAATAGATCATATAATGCATGATCAAGATAACGACATAATCTAGTAGTCGGAAAAACAGATAGATTGCATAATGAAAATTATGAGTGTAACACAGATGATATTTAATAACAATATGCGGAAGCATTAAATAATAAATTTCATAATTTGAATCAGAGTAAAATGTAGGTGATAACAACCCTTAAGTCAACCTATATGACCAATCCTTAAGTTTCTAACCTCGGTGTTTGACAACTTCTATATATGTCCAAAAAAAAATTCATTTCAATATTTTCAAGTTCCGAGTCGACACAAGCGTTGCCCGTAAGTTAAAATCTATTTTTGAAAATCATGTTCCCGACTGATATGGTCACGATCCCTAAGTGGAACCTCTTAACCGATGATAGTGTACCCAAACATTGACTTCTACATCTCATGCTCCTAAACATTATGCTTCCAGCGTTATGCCTCCCATATGTCGTGCATTGACTTCAAAAGTTCTACCTCCTCTCCACATACTAAATTTTATTTTTGAAAAGACATGACATGGCTTACGAACATAACTGGCTTAAGACATAACTTGGCTAAATACAAGAGATGTGATCGACTCGGCTCCAAGACATAGCTTGGTGGTACCAAACTTAGTTCGAATCAAGCCATATCTCGGCTCAAGACATCCTAACATATCCCCCAATGAGTAATTCCAAACTCATGACACATATATCGGTGTTCTTCAAAACATAGTTTCGGTCAAAATCTCGTGAGATGTGAGATACTGTGTCAACTTATGATTCCTAGATTTTGAATACTCATAATGAACTAAGTCACGTCCAGAATCTATCTCCAAGTATAATTAACCATGCATATACAAATAGAGAAATTAAGACATTAAGTAATACATATCATTAGAAATAATCAATATTGAATAAACATTATAAAATTTATAATTGAAATTATATCCAGGATGTTTAGTTGAAGAATTTCAGTTCACGTTCTAGGTATAGGTGACCCAATGGCAACGGATCAAGATATGATTGATTGGATAGCAACAGATCAGGATAGGTGTGACCAGATAGGTATAGGTTAGGATATGGGTGACCGGATAGGTGTAGGTCAGGATATGGGTGACTGGATGGGTGACCTGATAGGTATAGGTCAGGAATACCTGACTGGATGGCCTAACTGAATGACAATAGATCACGAAAAACCTGACTGGATGGCTACAGGTCATGAAAAACCTAACTGGATGGCTTAACATTCTAGAAATTTTGTTTCTAGTAGCAAAATGCATATCTAAGTTTTCATTAAAGCTTTGTGAAGCTTTTTACTTGATCTAAAACACAAATTAGAGGTCAGAGAATGATAATTTATCTTAAATAAGCTCGATTACACCTTGGATTGAAGGATTTGATCACCAATTTAACATCAATTGACAAGAACTCAAAGATGAAACTCTTCTCTCTCTTTCTCTAAAATTTCTGTAGTTTTTCTCAAGTTCTCAACTCACACTCACTCAAACTTTGAATTCAATGTTTGGTGTATAAAATACTGAGAATGGAGCCCTATTTATAGGATAAGAGAGTAAGAGTAACCTTGGTTGGCATGTGTTTGCACATGGGAGTGGATTTTGCATGAAATGATAGCTGTGGCTGCTATTGGGCAAGTTTAGAACTTGGAGTACAAGCAAAATCCAAAAATCTCCATGAATTTCATCTATTGGGGAAGAAGAGGTAAGAGCCAAGTTATTTTGTTACAAAATCATGAGAGGTTTTAGAAGATTTTTGCAGATTATGTATGACATATAAGTGTATAAGTGCTGAAATATACAACACATGCTGAAAGGAAGCATGTGTGGTGATGATGACAATGGAAATGATCCTATGTGTTTGTGCCCATAGTATAGTCATTGAATTGGGCCACTAAATGGGCTAATAGGTCAAGTAAAAAAGATTTGGGTCAAGGTCTAAGATCAAGATTTAGGTTGGGCTAAAATTTGGGTCAAGTCCAACAATATCAGGACACAAATAAGTCCAACATAATATCATGCATGAATTTTTGCAAATAACATAAAAATATAATCAATTTCGAAGAAAAATAAATAAATAAGTTAATTTTTTTTATTGAGTTAAAAAAAATCGGGTCTTGATGGGGACAAACAACATTGCGTCCGGATCAAAAGGGATAAAGTCCCGATCCAAGGGGATAAGGGCTCCAAGAATAACGGACAGGAGTGAATAATATCGCGATCTCATGGAACCAGACTCCTAGTAAAACTAAAAGAATGAGGAGGTAGAAATAGAAAAAATGGTGAGTAGAGTACGTATGTTCGTTTTTGGTGTGACTTTGCCTATCTTGTACTTTTGTAGATATTGCCCTATTACTAACTTAGGCATTGGAGGAGTGTTGGCCTGCACTTCGCCGGTGTCCTTAGTCTTTTGTAGGCCATAACCGAGGAGCGAGCATCAGAGGCGTTATTAGTTGGCGCCATGTATGAGAATCGACTGTCATTTTGATATTTTGAAAAGAAAAAATTTTGATTTTTCACTGATAATCTTTCGAAAAGAAAAAACTTTGACTGTTATTTAATTCCATATGTACCAACTATTACTCCACCGCCTCCACGGCACCACCGCCAACCACAATACCATCACCACATACGTATATCCACACAATTCTAACAAAATATCTCTATTTAAAACCATAGACATTTGAATGGCATGTCGCTCGATTGCATCGGTACCTGCCAGAGTTAACTCCTAACTTTTTTTCTTTCCCAAATCCCGTAACATTTTCTTGTTTTATTTCCCTTTTCCGAATCCAGTAACTTTTTTCATTTTCAAGCCCTTTCCCGTTTCCCCATAACAGTTACCGTTATTTTCTTTTTATTTCACATAAAATTAATAAAGGCAAAAATTCGTTACTTCATAGTTAAGTAATACG
>JABCMJ010020697.1:0-18745 GCA_014822125.1 Arbutus unedo | reverse complement strand
AAAGCCGTGACATGGAGTGAAGCTTGTGAGTCCTACGGTGGGTTCTGCCGACGGACGGTGGCGTCCATAGCCATCACCTTCGTGGCGTTGCTTTGCTACGCAGCACTCTCTCTCATCTCCTCCTACAGACTCTTCAGCAAATATGACGCACCACCTGTTCCCAGCCACAGCACCAACAAGGGAATTGAGCTCGGTGCCACCTTCCATGTCTGATCAGCCTCCACCATGTTCCTTTAGCCTCTATCTTTCTTTCCCCATCCTCAAATCCCTCTAGAAATTCAGAATCTAAACAAAACCTGTGTTTCAACTAGTTGTGTACACTTGAGAACTCAATAACACTATGCAAGTATGCTTTTGCAGACATGATGTACTTAAGCCCTTTTCCTAGCATGTCTTTAATAAAAAACCAAGCATTTCTTTAGAAACCGTTCAATGTGCATTTTGCAAGATTAGGGCATCAATTTTTGAAGAACTTATTCAATGCCTTCTCACAAATATTGCAGAGGGACCTACTGTTATGTGAGAGAAGTTTCACTAGTTAAGTACCCCCAGTTTATGACCCATGAACATTGAAGTCATGAGTACCCCCATCCATACCATATATTGATCATTTCAATGAATAAAGTTGCAACCTGCAGGATACCCAAAAATGAAGGGTATCAAATGAATTGGACACCATAGGAGAACCACCAACACTTTTCCTATTCCAGGAAATTTTTGACGTGGAGCCTAAAAACACAGAGAGAGGAACCCTCAATTTTCTTCTCAACAGCAACCTATTTCATTGGACCATGACATCCCTAAACCTATTTTCAATTGACTGCAGTATTGCTCCTAGAAGGACATTAAGCAATAAAAAGCTTGATAGGAATAATTTTCTGCTCACACTTTACCTATTGCATTGGCCCTTCAAAAATCTTGCTTTTCCTTGGACAAAATAATCTCTCTCACATGCGCAATAGTCACTAAAGTTTGAAGTTTTTTTTATGCTAATTCAGAGTGTCCGAACTAACTTACGTGAGCCTTGCCTAAAGTTCGAAATATAATTCTTATTGTAGCTCTAATGCAAACACAAGAAAAAATCATGCGACATCTTTCACTGTTGGCTTTCCCCTGTTTTCACAAGATATATGTGATTAAAAAACTAAGGGGAGGAATGGGTATGGCCAGAAATGGAACCAGTGATTTCCATAGAAGAGGGGATGTTCATACTCCGTGTTCAAAGGAACCGGGTAAAGGAGAACGGGGGGATGGATCCCTGGGGTAAACAAACACTATTTGAGAAAAACATTACAGGCTTAGAAATATGGCATTCAGACTCTATTGACCACCCTGTTTGTAGATAATTAACCAGAATCAGTGACCACAGGTGACTTCACAAGCTATTCACTAACTATGGAGTCGTCAAGAATATCTCTATTCCCGCGAAGAGAAGCAAGGTGACAGGGAAGTGGTTTGGTATTGTGCGATATGACTGTTCAGTTTCAGCTGACGTAGCCATTTTTAGGGCAAATGGTCTTTGGATTGACAAAAACAAACTCACGGTGAAACTTGCAAGCTATAGTTCTCAAGATAAGAGTGGGGTGATAGCCAAACCTGGGAAAGCCATCGGGGCTATGAACGAGCTTAGCAAGAGGAAGTTAAACTATGAAGAAGAACGAGTAAACTGGGGGGAAACAGAAACCAGCCATGTCGGGGAAGCAAGAAAGGGGACCTACGCTCAAGTACTACAAGGACAGGTTAAGGAGAGCCCTATTACGACAGAGAAGAACATAAAGCTGAATCCAAAACGCAATGCCACCCTCTACAGAAGTGTTGTGGCCAGACTCAAAGACGAATATATGGCAGAGGGAAGAAATGAAGACCTATGGAAGGAGTTATCTGAGAGGATGGTAGTAAAGCAGATGGGTTGGAGGACCATGTTGCTAACCTTCCCATCCATAAAAATAAGAGATGAGGCAATCAAAGATGGCTTAACCCCTGGTTCTGTGGTTTAAAACCTTTAGAAGGGGGATGCAGCAAGCCTAGAGAGGATTATTTTGCTTGAATGCCTGGGGATGCCACTAAATGGTTGGGACCCGGATTACTTTAATCATTGGATCCTTATGGGGAGAACTTACAGCCATAGAACATAATACCATACTACAAAACAACTTCGCCAAAGTTTATTTTCAAGTAGCCACTGATATGTGGAACAACATAGATGAAAGGGTAGGAATTGAAGTGAAAGGCAAAACATACAGGGATAGAGTTGGGAAGAAGGTATATCAGAGGACCTAAGCCCAATTCTAAGGGGGACCAAGTGTTCCATGGGCCTACAAAAAATGCCCCATCCCAACCCAGTCAGAGCAACCATTTGGAGGCACTTCATATTAAACCCAGAAAAAGAAATAGAAGAGAAAGGTGAGGCCATTTAAAGAAGTTCTGGGAGTTTTCAATAACATCTAAGAAAAGGCCAAAAAGCAATAGGAAAAAAGGTCAAGAACACCATTTACAGAGCAGCAGCAGCAGCAGCAGCAGCAGCAGCTCTCTCTCTATCCATTTCTTCTGATGACATTCAAAACAGGAACATATAGTTTTGAGCGCACCACCCCCATTAGTAAGTTCTGGAAAAGGCTCATGATTTGGAAGGATCACTTAAAACCAACAACTATGACACTCAATACTAATAGGAAGAAAGGAAATTTATGACACCTGCAAAACAACCATATGCCAAGAAAAAAATACTACAATGATTTGTAACTTAAGATTTTTTCCATAAACTTAATTTCATAATCAACTTTACATATATTTTTTTGAGGGCACCCACTCCCATTAGTAAGTTCTGGCAAAGGCTTATGATTTGGAAGAATCACCTAAACCTTGGAAGAAGGAAGAGAAGCGAAAATGGATCAAAAGAAAGCCAAAGAAAGAGAAGTTGAAATAGGAAAGAACATGGGAATTTCTTTCACTATTCCATTCAGTAACTCATATTTATTTTTCAACCGTTTCAAGTGTGCGAAGGAGGTTGGAGTTTTGAATAATAGAAATGACTTTGATACTAATGATGGAATTATGATATCATAATTCAATTCCTATTGACCGACAATTGATCTAGTGGCCAGTTTGCTGAGTCGCTTACTGGTTCAGATTCCAAAACATTGGTTAGTGGCTTCAATTTGTCCCAAATGGTGGGATGATTGATTTGGAGCTACATTTTCATTACCCTCCAATCAAATTTATAGATTTTAGTATTTTTCCATTAGCGAGTAAACAATTTAGTCCCCTCCTTTATTAATAAAAAGATCATACAAGCACACCATATCTACTATGCATGGGAATACTTAAATTTTTTATTAAAATATAATTTAATATTGAATGTGAAATTTATATCAGGAGAGGAAGTTTGAATAACATGAGAAAGTTTGAACGTTTTCTGGCATATGAACAACGTAAAAAGTGAGGATAGATATTGGTGATGTAAATTTTCGTATGTTTTGTAGTTTTGTTTCAAAAAAAAAAAATTCCAATCATGCATTATACATAACTTTAAAAGGTTGGCGTGATGGTCAATACTTGAAACTTAGTTATTTACTTCATCCTAAACAGTTAGGTTTGAAACTTTGTGGGTGCTATCAACTCTTACGGAGTTAGTCAAGACCAAGGTTGTGAATATTGTACCGTACTGGCTTGTGCGTACCGTTTTGGCATAAAACGGTACTAAGTACCTATAGTACTGTACCGTTCTCAATACCGATCTGTACTAGCCACGTACTAGCCGTACTAGCTAATACAGACCATATCGTCTGGTACCGACCAATACTAGATTTTTTTTTTGTAAGAGTTGCGAAAAAAATTAATTTTTTTGGGTTTCTCTCTATAGTTTACATATATATTGATAGTTGTGATAAATTTAATATGATATCCAGTACACGATCGATACCGGTACGCACCGTATCATACTAATAGAAAAATCGATACTCAAATTGATTCGATATTCAAAACCTTGGTCAAGACAGAAATTTACTTTGATTTTAATTAGAATATGAGAGTAAAATTGATCTCCCATAAATTAGGACGTAAGCATGTCCGCACATTATAAAAAAAATTATTTGTTCTACATTTATTTAATATGTAATATATAAAAAAAGACCGTGTGATTTTTGGCCTTTGGTTGTTGAGCTTTATCCAGAACCTCAACTTCATCTTTTCCCCTCGTTTATTTAGCTGGTGGACACGCAGAGGAGGAGAGAGTCGCGAGATGGAGGAAATAAATAGGGGAGATGTAAAAAAATCCAACAGAAATAGGAAGGACGTCAAAAAATCCAAGCGGAAACCTTACCCAAAAGCCTTATCACACACAATTTGACAGGCAGGGAGACAGCCACACAAGCCCCCCCCAACGCGAGCGAGAGAGAGAGAGAGAGAGAGAGAGATGAGAGAGAGTCTCAAAATTTGTCAGCACCATCCGGCCCATACCCACAAACTCCCTCCACAACCACACGGTGCCTTCACTTCCTTTTCAGCGTCTCTCTCTCTCTACCCAGAACTGAAATCAACTAACAGTAGAAAACCCAAACTTAATTCTGCCTATCTATTCCACACACTTCTGGGAATGAGCGAATTTGCAGATACCCAGAGGTAAGATTTCTACCTTGGGAATCATCTCTCACCTACATATACGGATATCCATATGCAATTTTGTGTTGGATTTGGGTTATCCTCCAAACCTATATCTTTATAGCTGTTTTCATTTCTCGAGAATTACGTTGTGTGGGATTTGGTTGTGGTGTATGTTCCGAGTTTTTGTTTGTTAGACAGCTATAGGTTGATATATAAATTGTAACGGATAGAAATAAGAGAGAGTGAGTGAGAGTTGAGGCTGTTTTTATTTTTGCAAAACTATACATTTGTTCCACGTTACAGTTTAGGTTTTGAAACAAGTCTTGTTGAGTAAATTTTGCTGATGGTGTTGGGCCTATAATTGTAACAATGGCTTCTGTGGCTTCCCTGGTAAGTTTGGGAAGCACAAGCGTGAGTCCATCCGGGTACTTGGAAGGATCTCTCTCACTAGTTCATGGATTCTCTCTTTCTAAAAGCACCGGTAGTTTTCGCCAAATTTGGATTGGGAAGAGATGGAGGTACGTGGGGGTCTGCAGATATTCAGTCACAACTGATTACATAGATGAGCAGGGGACTTCAGTTTCCCTTGATAAAGGAAGTAAAGACAAAAATGACGTTGATCTTGTTCTTAAGGCAGCCCCAAAGCCATTGTTAAAGCCTGCATCCAAAGGTGAATCGCCTTTAGATGTTAACTTGAGAAATTCGATGCATTGGGACCCATCGGGACTTGGTGGGGATTCTGGGGATGGGAAATTGAAGGAGGAGGAAGGAGGAAGCAATAAGGTGATTGAGTCTTTGGGAGAGGTATTGGAGAAGGCCGAGAAGTTAGAAACTAGAAATAAAAGAGTTAGTATATCAGTTAATAGAATACCAACAAATGCATCCACCGACCAAAGAAATGGCAAACCAGTTAACTCAGTGGCTGGCTTGAAGTCTACGCCTTCAAAGAGTGTTTGGCGGAAGGGAAACCCCGTGGCTAGTGTACAACAAATTGTCAAAGAGTCTCCTAAAGTTGACAAGATTCAGAAACATGAATCAACGTTAAAGAAAGGGGCTATGGTGGAGCCTCAGCCTGTTGCAAACCTAAGAACAGCGGATAAGGTGACATCTCAACCTGTTGCGAACCTTAGATCAGCAGATAAGGTGGAGTCTCAGCCTGCTGCGAACCTAAGACCACCTCAACCACCTCTAAGAGCTCAACCCACATTACAAGCCAGGCCGTCTGTAGCTCCACCGCCTGCTCCTCCACCTTTGGTCAAGAAACCTACTATCTTGAAGGATGTGGGGGCTGCTCCAAAAGCACCAACAGTTGATGGAGTTCATTTAGATTCGAAAACAAAGGAGCGCAAAACAATATTGATCGACAAATTTGCATCCAAGAAGCTTGCGATTGATCCTTCGATTGCTGAAGCAGTATTATTAGCACCTCCAAAACCCGGAAAGGGTCCTGCCTCTGGTAAGTTTAGAGATGATTTTCGAAAGAGAAATGGAGGTCCATCTGGCGGATTGCGGAGGCGTAAGGGCGATGATGATGATGATGATGAGGCCGCAGAACTTGATGTTCCAATTCCAGGTGCTGTTACAAGAAGGAAGGGAAGAAAATGGAGTAAGGCAAGTCGGAAGGCAGCAAGACTACAGGCGGCTAGAGAGGCAGCGCCTGTTAAAGTAGAAATTTTGAAGGTTGGTGAAGAAGGTATGTTGGTTGAAGAGTTAGCCGACAAGTTGGCTACCAGTAAAGATGATATTCTAGGTTATCTGTATTCCGTGGGTATTAAAGCAGTTGGGGTGCAGAGTATTGATAGGGATATGGTGAAGATGATTTGTAGAGAGTATGAGGTAGAAGTGATAGATGCTACCCCCACCAGAGTTGAGGACATGGCAAGGAAGAAGGAAATTCTTGATGAAGAGGACCTTGACAGTCTAGAAGACAGGCCTCCCGTCCTTACTATAATGGGTCATGTGGACCATGGGAAGGTAAGAGAGATATTTCTTTGTTCTATTCTCTTCTATTGCATGTTTCTTCTTTTAATGAATTCCTCATATTCACATGTAAATGAGATGTTATTTAAGTTTCTGATAGCAAGATTTAACTTATTTGTTCTTGGTATTGTCAACTTGGCAGACAACCCTCCTGGACTATATACGGACAAGCAAGGTATATCCAGAAGCTTACTCATCTTGTGTTTTGTCTGAATTCATTAGCAACTGTTGGCCATTATTATGGCATTTTCAAGTGTTGGACTCCTATAATTTCTAGGATAAATGGTGTTTAGGAGGTGTCACCGGTAATTTCATGGATCATATAAAAGTCCAATACATAGTTCATGTCAAATTGCAACTAACAAAGTATGCTTGACAGATGAGTTCATGTCAAATCTCAACTAACAAAGTATGCTTGCCAGATGATGGTCTAACTAAACATGTCGGAAACAAATCACATGCCATTGTTTGATTGTCGAGTGTCCAACATGGGTGTTTTATGCATTCCATGTTACATAGTCAGGCTTACACTACGTAAATTAAGTATTTTCTATGATTATATACTTTTCGTTGTAGGTTTATGCTTCATTATACAATGTTGTAGTATGAGTATTTAAAAAGCATACCATAATTCTGGTACACTTATTTTATTCCGAGTTTGATGGATATTTATGGCCTGCACTATCATCTGGAAATTACAGTCTGACTTCTAGACAGTACAGGTAGTTGCTTCCGAAGCCGGTGGGATTACACAAGGAATCGGGGCATATGTGGTACCCGTACCTATGGATGGAAAGCTGCAAACGTGTGTTTTTCTTGATACTCCCGGACATGAGGTTAGCTCTTTGGGCATTTGTTATTCTAAATTTGATTTCTTTGCCAGAAATGTGGAGTTCTCAATCCTTCCCCTCCTATTGTGTGAGTTTTCTTATTCATTTTTTGAGCATCTGATTTACCTTCTGTTTTTTGGGTATTCTATTTCATCAGTTACAAAACTATAACTTGGTTATTTTGTCTTTCTGTAAATGGCATCTTTTTTATCCACTACGGTAGGCTTTTGGGGCAATGAGAGCTCGTGGAACGAGGGTGACAGACATTGCCATCATTGTAGTGGCTGCTGATGATGGTATCCGTCCTCAAACAAACGAGGCCATAGCCCATGCCAAGGCAGCTGGTGTACCTATTGTGATTGCAATAAATAAGGTATCTTAAGTGTACTAGCACCTATCTGTGCTCAAATTTAACTCAACTTTCTGTTCCGTAATTTTGGCTTCATTGATTCAAGATTAGCAGACACAGTTTTCTATATTCCTCATTGCAGATAGATAAAGACGGAGCTAATCCGGAGCGAGTGATGGAAGAGCTTGCTTCAATCGGTTTAATGCCTGAAAATTGGGGTGGTGATGTCCCAGTTGTTCAGGTGTTTATTCTATAGTGAATGGGGAAATTTTGTTTTGTAATCTAGAAGTGATGGTTTATACTTTTCCAATAACGCTTATTGTTTTCGTGCTGTCTGTTAATAGGTCAGTGCTCTCAAAGGGGAGAACGTGGACGAGTTGTTGGAAACTGTGATGCTGGTTGCAGAGGTCAGTTCTTTAGATAATGTTTTGAGTTGCTGGCTTGGACATTCTTCATAGGTTCAAATCCAATAAAGGGCTTCTTTCTTTTTTTTCGGTCTTAACTAAATTAGTCCTTTTCTGATAGCATTTCTAGCTGTCAGAACTTCGAAGTACTTGGGTTTTTACTCTTTTGTTGTTGTGAATGTGCCTATTTTGTTCCTTTTCTCTTTTGCAATTTGTCGTTGAAAATATATGTTTTTTCTTTTGGAAATTTAGATATCTTGGAACATAATTAGTAGTGGTGTTTAGGCATATTATCGATCCGTTCATCTTAGCTTTGTCGCCGCTACGTGGAAACCTGGGAAGTCCCTAATTTTGTTGTTTGTTGTGCTGTTTGACCTAAATGCTGGCTTTTGACCCCTGCAACACCAGCTTATGTGAGAATTTAATTTGTAGATGCAAAAAGGTAATTTAGTGAACAAAAAAAAACTGTATACCTTGCAAGAATTCCAACATCCATAGGTATAATATGAGATTGAAAGAGATGGAAATAGATTAAGTTGTGAATTTTCCTTCTTCTCTTTCCAGTTTCCACTGATAAGTTTTTTGTTTTGGCAAACTGAAGAATAGTAGAATATTGCAAAATGAAAGACATAGAGAAGGAGATGTAAGGGAAGAGTAGAAGTGGAATACAGAAAATGAAGGGTTGTTTTTTGTGAACATATAGGCTTTAGAAAAATAAATGAAACGTAACAAGGGACAAGAAGAATAAAACATTGGAGGAAGCAAAAATGAGTCTGAGGGTTAAAAACTTATGATGCATTCATTTGGAACCATAGCTGCTTAAATATGGATAGACGGGAAAAAGGTACTGATCTATTCAGCTGTTAGAGTGAAAGTAACAAAAACAAAGAGACATCAGTTTTGAGAAGAAGTTTTAATAGTATACAAAGGTGACAAATAATTATAGGAAAGAGAGTCTTTCCATGAAAAAATGAAAAATGTCAACTTTTGGGCAACACACCTGGCAAAGTTTTAGAGCCTTCCAATGAAAGGCTTGCATTCATATGTAGAGGTGGTGTTTATGTGTTGTATGTCAAGTTCATCTGAACGGCTCTTTCTAATGATTGTTTGATGGATCATCTGAAAGCCCATGTCCATGCCCACATACAGTTATGCTGTGGTAAGACTCCAGTTAATGCCAATATAAAAGAAAAGGCCCCAGTTAGTAGAGGTACTGCATACCTATATGGGTCTATGAGTAGTGTGGAGAAATTTATAGATGCAAACAGGGTACCCTTTTTTCCATCTGCGGAAGTCCCTGGTAGTGCAATTCTACTTCAATTGTTTCCCTTCCTGTTCACTCTCCTACATTGCCATAGTTATTCAGATATTCCTGAAGCTGACCTGTAAGGAATTTTTTTGCCTGAATTTATTCTATTTTATAGAAGTCAACAACTCTGGTTTGTGGCTAGTTCACATTTATTTGATAGACATGCTTTTAATCACAAAGGATAAGTTCCAAATGTTTGGGGATTCTCATTGCTTGTAGATACCATCCTCTAATTCCTTTATATTCATAACTAATGTAGTATAGTGACTTTTCTGTGGCAAAATATAGTGAGGTTTTCTTCATTCTTCAGTATTGTAGATGTTTACCAGCAAAATGTTTTCTGATTGATTATTATAATCTTAGTTTGCAAAGTTAATGATAACTGGCCTATTGTTTCTTGCTCTTGTTATTATCTCTTTTGTGTATGTCTTACTCTCTTTGTTGTTTGTAATTCTAGTTGCAAGACTTGAAAGCTAATCCTCATAGAAGCGCGAAGGGAACAGTAATTGAGGCAGGTCTTCATAAATCTAAAGGACCACTAGCTACATTCATTGTGCAGAATGGGACCCTTAAGCAAGGAGATGTTGTTGTTTCTGGTGGAGCATTTGGAAAGGTTTGTAAAGAAGTGATAGCTTTAGGAAGCCTATTTTCTCACTGTCAGCGATGATGATTGATCACAAAATGGTATTGTCGGTTTTGTTTTGGTACCCATTTTTTAAGAAGTTTTCCCATTTTCTCACTGTCAGGTAAGGGCTTTATTTGACGAAAAGGGGAATCGTGTTGATCAAGCTGGACCATCTATACCTGTACAGGTCTGTAGTTCTATTGTTGTTTTTGCGAGGCATAGTTAGTTTATGAAGTTTGAGTATTACGGTTTCATGCTGTATTTGATTATGAAGAGATGTCCTGGTTGAAAATGGCAATTTTTGTTGTATTCCTTATACGACAAGGGTTTATAATAATACCCAGTTTGACTTTGAAAGTTGCTCTTTCAGTTGGAAAAGGCTATGTTTTTTGAGGTTCTGATGTTGTCGTTTATACACCAAAAATAAATTTATAAACCAAGGCTTAAAACTAACCTGAAGGATAGTAAAAAGACCAGGATCGTACACGGGGAAAGAAAAGCTAAGCCACTATATTTTAATGATTTATTTCTAATTTAATGGAGAAATTGAAAGTTTTAATTGATAGGCTAAAACTAAAATTTAGAAATTGAAATAAGAATTAGGAAACAAAGAAAACTTTAGTCTTGGAAACTTTTGTGGAAAAAACGGATTAGGACTTTGATTTCACTCTTTCTTTCCAATGCAATCAATATTCGATTCAAAGTAATATTCAACTTATGTAAAAAGATTATCTGGAGTCATACACCGTAAACACTGTCTCAACATAGCGCGAATCGGTTCAGCGGCACGACCCATATCAAGTATGGACCGGCTCAGCGGCACGATCCGTCTAACGTTGTATAACCCATCTCAGAGACTATCCAAAATCATTGAAAAATCATTATAATTGTGCTTGATATCATGAGTACAAACATGAGGGATAGATTAGAAAAGATTTAAATATTAAAAATAACGAATCATCCACAATCATAAACCAAACGTTGAATAAAATTATAAACCGAATATGATTCCATTATTCAGAAAGGAGTTACATTGTTACTCTATCCGAGGAGGAGCTTAGCCGGCCATGGATGGAGAAAACGCCAAAGAACAACGCGAATCCATGGAAAACTGAAGAGATCGGACGAAGAAAATAGCATGGCTAAGCTTCCTCTAGCCTCCGAAACAAGAATAAAGCAAAAAGAAAGATTCTCATAATAAACCCCAGCCTCCTGATTTATAATGTTTCTCAATCCTAATTGGACTAAAAATACGAAATTTCCAAATTCGGAGCGTCCGGAAGCATAAAACAGTGTCAAAACCTCCCCCAGGCATCTGGACGGAGGTCAAGAGCATTCGGATGAAAAAAATAGTGGGTTTTTTCCATCAAAAACTGTTTGGGGCGTTCGGACGCAAATTCCAGATTGTGTCGCTTTACTTCGGGGCCTATTTTGACCTAGTAAACAGCCGAATTGAGAAATTTCTATTGCACGCAAAGTTGTAGCCCTTTCAATTTCCTTTCCAACCCAACTTGAATCATCTCAATCGGACAATCACGCTGCGGTTATGATCAAAATAGTAAAGGTTGTTTGGGACCGGTCGTCAAATCAACTCCAAATTGGTTGGCACTTCTCTAAATGGCTTTCTGAGCATTGTTCCGCATCCAAACCTGAAAATGCACAACTAACTATAAAAAGACACAATATAAACTTAATGTAGACTTACCGAAGGTAAGTTAACGGGTTTACGTATGTACCTTTAAGCACCTATCAAGTTCCCATAATGGATAGTCGTCCTAATCCTTGCTGCTTAATTGATATGCAAGCTACTTTGATTTCTCTGTATGACTTTGTACTTCTGACTTCTTTACATCATCCTGTCTCTTGACCTATTGTTTTATTGAGGCCATTTAAACAAAATGAAGGGTGTGGAGATGCAACATTGCCAGTCCATGAACCTTTGCTTATCTTATGACATGGGCAAAGTCACCTATTTGATAAGTAGCTAATTTGATTTTCCATTGGAAGTTGTTCTATATGGATTTAATTTGTGGACCCATATCTAACTAGCCTTTTGTAGAACCATACCCATGCAGTCTACCCATGGCATTCAATTAAGTAACCTTTTGGATATCATATATGATGCGAAAAACCTCCTGTTGAAAGACTTCTTTGTCTAACCTTTGTTGGCAAAGTACTCGAGTATTGTGCTATGCCCAAAACTACAGCATTCCTTGGATTGATAATGGTATAAAGGAACAGGAAGTGATAACTGTAGAGATTTATGCTTTAATTTTATCTTCTACAATCAGCCTATTGGCTCTTTGAACACATTCTTCTTTGAAGTTGCTTTCTCAAGTACCACAAAATTGTCCAAAAACTGTTGTTTTTTTTTTTTTAATTTCTTTGTCGGTCTTGCATGTCATTGCAAACTTCTATAGGTCATTGGCTTGAACAATGTTCCTATTGCGGGTGATGAATTCAAGGTTGTTAGCTCACTCGATGCTGCACGTGAAAAAGCAGAGGCACATGCAGAGTCGTTGCGATATGAGCATATGTCAGCTAAGGCTGGGGCAGGGAAGGTTACACTTTCTTCATTAGCTTCTGCAGTTTCAAAGGGGAAAATGTCTGGATTAGACTTGCACCAGCTGAATATTATTTTGAAGGTTGATGTTCAGGTATACATTTTTCTCTTTTTGTGATTCTTTTCTTCTTCTTTGTTTGGGTAGGCTTGATGTTCATGTCTCCATATCTGGTGTGGTTAGGAAATGATCTCAATCAGTGTGCTGATAGTGATAGGCTACATGATAGACAGTTCGAGTAAAAACTTGTTATGATAGAAAGGGTGAAGTAAACTGTCTTTCGAACTGAATATGTTACTGTTAAATGTGTTTAAATTACTTATATGATCACACTTCCCGGTGAACATTTCATCTATTATGTTAGAATGCGTCAGTATTATTTAATTAGTCATTACTCATTTGGTTTTTGCTCCTGCAATTAAGTCGAAATTTTCTTGATCATAACTAGGGATCTATAGAGGCTGTAAGACAAGCCCTGCAGGTGCTCCCGCAAGATAATGTCAGTTTTAAGTTCCTTTTGCAAGCAACTGGGGATGTCAGCACCAGCGACGTTGACCTTGCGGTTGTCACTGAAGGCATTATTCTGGGATTTAATGTCAAAACACCTGGTTCTGTTAAGAGCTACGCGGACAGCAAAGGTGTAGAGATTCGTCTGTACAAAGTTATCTATGACCTTATTGATGATGTGCGAGATGCTATGGAGGGACTTCTGGAGCCTGTTGAGGTTTACCATTTTCACATTTCTTGTTTGATTTTTCTCCCACTCTATCTGAAAAAGTAATTGAGGAAAGTATGTTCGTTGTAGACAATAAATCTGTCCTACATGTTCCTGGTACACATTTTGTGTAGGTTGGCATTGAATCTTAGGAGAGAGCATAGGTGTGAGTCACAAGACTAAGAGTTAAAAAGTTTCTTTAGCAACCTGGGGGGAATAGGAATATTTAACATTGTACCTCCATCATGTGAAATTTCATCTTGATATATCCAGATCATTTGGTCATCATGCCTAGCACACAGGACTGGAGAGCCAATATGTAGGCAGCCTTCCACTAAATGGTGGACGCTCCATGGAAATTGTAGAAATTTTGTTCCTATCTTGCTTTTAGGTGATGGATATGTGAATGACCATATGCATACCTATAAGTTTCATGTTTACTCTTGTTGCCAATGCGGTTGCACTCATTTCTGAAGTCTGTGCAACAATACTGAAGTTCTGGTGCACAAACATGAAGTTCTGTATTTCTGTCAGAGATAATGACTGAGAACTCCCTCATGGGAATTTGACCAATCAGAGTATCTCTGATTCAATGGATCAATTGATTGGTCACATTAATTTACAGGATTATGGCCCTTATGGGTCTGAAACACATTTCTCCTTGTCTGATTTTCGTGTTTGTTTTTGGTGGCTGTATATTTGAAGCTGAAAGCTTTACTGCTTCCTCTTGACAGGAACAAGTACCAATTGGCACAGCGGAAGTCCGGGCGATATTTACTAGTGGTAGTGGTCGAGCTGCTGGCTGCATGGTAAGAGAAGGAAAGGTTGTGAAAGACAGTGGCATTCGGGTTCTGAGAAATGGAAAGACGGTATATGTTGGTACCCTCGATTCTTTGAGACGGGTTAAAGAGATGGTGAAAGAGGTATGTATATCTCGCTCTTTCCTTTCCTTCCCTTTTATTTTTTATTTTTGTTCTCGTTTACGATACTGCTCTATCTTCCCACACATCTACAAGTATATCTTGCGTTACATGTATCGGAAGTTAGAGCCATGTGTATCTCGTCCATGTCTGCAGCTTACTTGTATCAGAACCACATGATAAGAAGCTGTTACAAGTTACATCTTACATAGGCTCTTTTAAATGTAGAAAACCCAGGCCTGATGCTCGGATAAGGCATAGGATACCTTTCTGGCATGTTTAGCTTGCCATTCACCTAGAAAGCAGTTTTTTGTTTTTTGGTTTAATTTAGTATGGATTATGCATGAAATGCCCCAGAGACAGAGAAAACACCATTTAGACAAAAAAGAATACTCTTTTAAAGATATTTTTCCTTTCTGTGTATCTTTGAGATGGAAACTAGATTGAATCCAACAGTTCGACACCTACTCACACCCGGCACCGGTACCTACATGTAAGATAGATAAGCAGGCCTCGACAAATGGCACAAACGCATTGTTCACTGGTTCTATTGTCCCTGGTTCAGACTCTGGTTCTGATAGTTGTATTGTTAAGCATTTTGTTTTTTTCTATCTTTACGAATAAGTTTCCTCTGGACAGGTAAATATTGGAATGGAGTGTGGAATTGCGACGGCTGACTTCGATGATTGGGTAGTGGGAGATATTATTGAGGCTTTCAAGAGTGTACAAAAGAGGCGAACGCTTGAAGAGGCTTCGGCCACAATGGCAGCTGCAATTGAAATGACTAGGCATTGAACTTATGTACTTCCTCATTTTTCGGCAAGTGCTTTACCTCGTGCAAAGAGGTACGATTCCTTTGGCGGAGTTGACGTAGCTCGGTGGATGTGATATGGATAAGTCCCCCTGAATTTGACCCGTCCCTCTGATTCTTGACTCCATATGTTATTATGCTGTAGAATGTAAATAGTGAAATATATCAAATTTCAGCTCCTTTTTGTAAAGCGGAACAGAGGGATCAATTAATTCAAACGCTGAAGATTCAGTGATGTACCAGTTACTATTACACGTGAAAAAATGTTCAAAAGAAATTATGGGGCTCTGAATCAGATGCATCATCTCTTTGCCTGAAATTTGGTGTCCTCGTGTATGTATAGACTGTACAAAGATTTGGCAGCTAAAAATGAACTTATCTTGTGAATATCTTGTGAATCAGGTAAATTGTTCATCGATGTTTCATCGTTGCTAACCAGTTTTCTCATGGGTTTCCAGTCTAGCATAATATGACAAGAATTCATCGCATCACACTGATGAATGAATTTCTGCAACATCTCTCTCTCTCTCTCTCTCACATCCAGTTTGTTTCAGTGTATTTGACATTCTCCAAAGTGTGTGTTTCCTGGTGAGTCATCCCATTTCGATGTGCTTTGGCCACCTTAAACTGTGGGTTTTGGGATGTAGATGAATTAGTTTATTTCTCAATACAGTAAACTGGGAAGCTTTTCTTTACTTTCACCAGATTTGGGGGTTGATAAAACACGCTTGATTTAGTCTGAAGGACAGCTTCAGAAAGAATAATTATCTTATTTGTACTGGAGGCTGCTGTTTGTATTCTATCAATTCTACCCATACACTGACAGTTGTAGGCTTCCTGTCCGATATCGTCAATCATCAACCGATCCTCAACGCAGACGTTTTCAAAGTCGTCACTCGAATATAAGACTATTCTGAACAATCAAATGTACATACAAAGCAAACACTAGTCTGTCATAACCAGGGATTCCGTTCCTTTTAGTTTATAACTCAATTTATGCGAACCAATCCATTTTTTCTTACACTCTTTCTACTTGTTCTGATTTCCAGAGGATCTATTTTCCTTTTGATAAATACTTATGAAATTCTATGATAGATAAGATAGTCTCGCATTTATTGCGATATAAAATGAGTGATCACTTAATATTATATCGTCAACATTTTGCCTTATAACTTAAAGTTTTTCAATTACATCAAAAATTTCACGGGTACCAAACGGAACACATTCTTTCTCACTTTTAAAAGATAAATAGTTCACAATTCACGACTGCAGACCCAACAAAAAATTAGATTTAAAAAAAATATCATATCACCAAATGTCTTACTCTACAGAACACAATATAATTCTCTCCTTAAACCAAGGAAAACTGATCACATCCTCTCATTCACCCCGCTCAAAAATGGTGGTGAAGAGAGGGGGTGGGTGTGAACCATTTTCCTCAAAAACTGCAAACCATCACTGCCCCCTAAAAACGCAGGCTGTGATGATTCATTCACCTTCACACAAATATACCAAAAAGAACAAAAAACAACATATTATCACTCTGCTGCTGCTGCTCAACAGTTATTCATCTTTCGCAGTTGCTGATACTAAACTAGCTATAGCAAAAAGGACTAGGAAGCAAGAGTGGCTTTGCGGTATATCTCCCCATCTAATGAGTTACGAGGAGGAGGCAAAAGGCTTCCACTGGCACTGAAATCTCTCTCTTCTTCGTCGATGGTGTCCAGCACTTTTGCCAATGGGCGCCTTGTTATAGAGACTAGTTTTGGTGGAGCAACTTCTGTCACAAACCTTGTTTTCAACTCCTTTGTCATTGTTCCAGAGAGAGAGAGAGAGAGAGAGAGAGAGAGCGAGAGAAAGAGAGAGAGTTATTGAAATTTGGAGAGATGGGTTACTGAGAATAGCCTTGTTTGAGGGGAATTTATAGGCAGCTTTGAAACTAAAAAGTGAATTTGAGCCGCCGACCCTTACTTTTTTTTGCGTTAATGACATAAAGTTGTTTCGTTGCCTAAGAAAAAGACTAGACTGTGAGAGAACAATGAGGGCTGCGTCTCGTGATCGTTCAAAGAAAGGGTTGGGGGGGGACCAAATATCTTGATAAGATTTCCCTCTTATATAAGGCTCTTTTCTTTTATTGTCTGCTGCGAGGTGTCCAAAAACGCCAAATTTTTCACATGAATAGCACTTCGTTTCACCTTCCTTGAAAGTGCCTCCAGAGTTGGGAGCTCTACGTGGCTCAAGTTACGATTGCATGTTCATTTAACGTGTTGAATTACGTAGCTAGAATTGTTTGCTTTTATGATCATTATAGTATTTGTATGAAATTCTCCTTATGTACACAATACACAACAAAGTTTCGAAGTCCGAAATTATTTAGTGTTCTCAATGCACATTAGAGTCTCCAAATATCTCAGCATAAGGGTCATGGGTCATGCAACAGTAATGAAGGACACTTCATTTAGGGCACCATAAGATAATAGTATAAGGGCATGTATGATTGTTAAATTAATCTTTGTAAAGATGAGGATAAATGAGACATGTGAATCGTAGAATAATAGATGAGATTATATGTAAGTACGAGATTAGTTGTACGATGTTTGATTTTGGTGTGATAAAAGATGAGATATATAGTAAAGAATCATTTTTGATCATGGGATGGACGGAAAAGTAATCTCAAAGGTTCAATTTAAGTCCCGATATGGGCCATTAAAAGAAGTAACTAGTCCCATGTAGTCTAGTCTCATATATAGTTCTGCGAAACAAACATTAAACTAACAACTCAGCGAGCGAGAATACGTGAGGTCATATGTTCCCTAGTCTCATAGATGAGAGATTACAATCTCAATATCAAACATGCCTAAGAGGATTCAATTATTATCCCTGGCACAGTACGACTAAGTTTCGACCAAAATAATTTTTTTGTTAAAGACAATCGGTATCATTTGATACTTTGTAATTTTTGCATAATTTTTCATCATTTTGTTTTTGTGTTTTCTCCTTTGTAACGACGAAAATAATAAAAAAATTATAAAAACATGGGTCAAAATTAAAGAATTGCAGACGACGTTAAAACACCAAATTTTTTATAAAATAGTTTTTTTCAAACCTTTTTCGTTTTAATGAAATTTTTTAGTTTTTCTCATATTTTTTTTACTTTCTAAATTCCTTTCGTCATGACAAATAGTTAATTAACAAACTTAATAAAATTTAAAACTAACAAAAAATATATGAAAATTGCTATTTATCGCTCTCCAAAGACAAAATTACACTCTTCCCGATATTTCTTCTGAAATTTTAAAACTGTTACTCTTTCGTTCCTTCCCCTCTAAATTACAAAAAATATCACTCTCCTCTTCTCTTTAACTCCTTAAAATAAAAATTATCGAATACAATAAAAATTAAAAAAAAAAGGAATATTTTGATCTTTGAGTAGAAAAATTCTTCCTAGAATTAAAACGTTAGTGTGCGAGTAATCATTTGTGGTGTGAGTGCCGTACACCATCTGTAACACGATAAACAGGTCCATCACAATTGTGGCCACCCCTTTTCTTTATATCCCACGCATTATAGGGGACCAAACCGCCCTACATGTAATGTAACTTTCATTCAAAAGTGTAAGTTGTATCGTTCTTTTGCGTA
>JABCMJ010020696.1:0-22546 GCA_014822125.1 Arbutus unedo | reverse complement strand
TCTCTCTCTCTCTCTCTCTCTCTCTCACTCACTCATGTTGATTTGCTTATGTCTCACTCAAGTTGATTTGCTTATTATGTTTGAATGTGCAAAAGGAATGGCAATGGGGTGTATTTATAGAGTAAGTGAACCAAGTGTTGCAATATTTGAAAGGAAAAGACATGGTTGTTGAAGTGAAAGGACGGGAGTTCAAGAGGTTTTGACGTTACATTCAACAATCATACTTAATGAAGTCGTGTTATAAACCAATCATTAAATATTAACTAAGAAAATTAAATAAACACCAAAAACACTTATGATAATAAAATTTGTTATATCGAGTTATTACAACCTATCCCCCGTAGAGAATTTCATTCTGGAAATTATACATTATGGTAAAAAATGAACAGTCCAGAATGGTTGACTCTCATGACATCTTTCCTCTCCCTTGTTGACTCTTCTAAATTCTTATGTCTCCAAAAAACTTTGACCAACTTAATGGTCTTGTCTCTCAAGTTCTATTTGCTATGATCTAGAATCTGAACAAGCTTCTCCTCATAAAGTTGTGTCATCATTCAACATGACATCTTGCCAGTTCAAAATATGAGTCGGCAATGCCATATACTTCTTGAGCATTGACACATGAAAAAATTGTGAACTCAAGACACGATGCGGCTTACGCGCATAAGGGGCTCATGGCATAACTTGGCTTATTACATAACATGGCTCACAACCCACTAGGCTCTAAGATGCAGAGTGGCTCACGACACTTCTAGATATCAAATAATAGTTCGGCTCAAACCATATCACAGCTAAAGACATCATAACACATCTCCCAATGAGTCATTTCATTTCTTGAACTACGTTCTTCTTGACTTTCAAAATCTCGTGAGTGATTATTTTCAGTGTCAACTTATCCTTCTAGGCTCTCGGTTCTTGCATGATCAACTCTTCGTATTCAGTTTCCATCAATAAGCAATGTCTATATAAGCATGGACTTATAACTAAGTATGCAAAATAAAACATTTAAATGAAGAGAATGAATTTAACAAATTATTTATGTGGTTATGTACTTGCAAGAACAAATGTCGAATTATAAATTTAGGCCGGTAACATGGTATTTAAGTTAAGGGGTTCAAAGTTTAAATTTTTGGTTCAAGAGAAAATTTTGGATAGAATCAAAAGGTGATCAGTTAGGTTTAGGGGTGACTGGTATGGGCGACTAGTCAGATTTGAAGTTTGACTGGTCTGGGCGATTGGTCAAATTCTTGGTCTGAAATAAATCAATAGTGAAGTTTGACCGGTCGGCTTTCAAGGGTGACTAATCGGTCGGGTTTTCTTCTTTAAAATTTCATCTGAGTTTTGTTTCAATAGAGCTGAAGCTTGAATCAAGGGTCTAAAACATAAATTAAGTTATAGGGAATGTAGATTTATCTTATAAAAGCTTGATTGCACTACAGATTGAGGAATCAAAACACCAAATGAAAACAACCTCAATTGGGATACACTTTCTCCTCTCTCTCTCTCTCTCTC
Organism: Arbutus unedo; assembly: GCA_014822125.1. Taxonomy (NCBI): domain Eukaryota; kingdom Viridiplantae; phylum Streptophyta; class Magnoliopsida; order Ericales; family Ericaceae; genus Arbutus; species Arbutus unedo. Next base: position 21,034 of record JABCMJ010020696.1, on the reverse strand, counting down.
TCTCTCTAGATTCTTCTAGCAACCTCAAGCTCTCGCACTTACTCTCTCCGATCTTAAATCTTCTAACGAAAACATGAATATTGAAGAGAGGAGAGTGAGGTATATATATGGGAAGGAGGAAGGTGTGATTGGCAAGCACATGGAGGTTGGGTGCTGGGATACAAGTGGCCATTGATGCCGAAGAATGATTCTGCAGGCCATGCAAGGAGGAAGGGTGATTTTTAGGATAAAATCATAGATATAGGTGTTTTGCAGATTGAGTGGAGGGCAATTCGAAACTCCCATTGGAGAAGCAAGATTTTATTGTCATGAAAATATATGCTGAAGATTATGAATGTGAAATAAAAGAGGAGGCGTGTGAGGTTAATGATGAAGGAAAAATAATTAGGTGTGGTTGCTTCTTGGGGTAAATGTGTGTATTTTGGCCACATTAGAAAGAGACAATTGCTGAGTGAGCTCAAGTATGTTGGGCTTAGGTCAAAATCTAAAATAAAAGGGCTTATTAGAGCTCCCATGAAGGAATAGGCTTGGGTTATGTCAAATCCAAAGTTCGTTTTGTGCTTAGTGTTTGGAATTGAGGTAGGGGAAATCACTACCAATCTGTAGGTTCCGATTTACAGTAGGATAACTTTCAATTTCTTGTTTAGAGAAGCATGTTAGGGTTTATTTGTTCTTCTCTGTCAAGAACATGAAATCCGTCTTTGATTTGATTGATTTCAAAGAATTGATAGAGGAATTTTGATCTACGGCTTAAAAGGTTTCTGTATGTATTTTTAATTTCTGTTTTAACCCAAAAAAATCTCAGTTTGGTGTCTGGATCGTGCACAGTGAGATAAGAACCCTAAAAATCAGAGTTGCTAGAAAAGATAGTTGGCTCGAGCGAGCTGTAGATCGCTTAAGCGACCTGTCAATTTTTTGTCAATTTTTGATATTTTTGAAAACCAGAATCCAGAACCCAAATTTAGGCAAATCGCTCGAGCGCGATCTAGGCCGCTTAAACAACCTATTAAAATATAGAATGTCAACAAATTGTTGTTCGGCCTTCGGACAGTAGATCCAGACCATGATCACCACTATTTTGCATGTACACACAACACAGACATTCACGAACATGTTATGTATGGTCAGGATCCTCGTGAGACTCCATGCGAGGGTTTGACCAACTTTGACCATGAACTTATGTTGTTTACTTGGATATTCATAAGTTAGCAACGTATATGGCTTGTGGTGTGATTCCGGTTATAGTAGATTAAGTTGTGTGAAACTAAAAGAATTGGAGTTCAGGGTAGTCATCATGCTAACCATAAGTGTAATGAAAGTTAATTTTATGGTCATCGTGTCAATAGATTGAGAAATGAGACCGTCGTGCCAACTATTGAACATAGAGGAGTCGTCGTGTTTTAAACCATACATAGTGAATTATACGTGACTCGGGTGATTATGTGAAAACTTAGTATTCACGTTAGGGACACTAGTTCAAATGCTATCGTAACACGATAGTGGAGGGTATTACATGATCATTATAGGTAGTGGAATATGTAGTGAACAAGTAGGTTCGTTAAATGGAATAGAGGATAATTGGTGGCGATCGTGCCTAGTGATGTGTTCTTGGTGTCATCCCAAGTTTGTGTTCCATATGGGTTTGAGTCTCATCAGGTGTCATCCCATTTGATTAAACCCCAACTAGAAGATGAGTGTATTTTGTTGGAGGTGACTTCAGGGTGTGTCTGCGTCGACGGCTTCGGGCCCTGAGGGAATGACGGTATTGTCTTGAACGACCTTGAGCAGGTAAAAGGGAAGCGGCTAAGGATCATTGGTAGCTAACTCGGTAAAGCCACGTTTTCAGTCAAGTCTAGTTAGAGTGAAGTATGTATTGACTCGTGTAAACGGTAGAAGGTCTCTGCCTTGCCATAGGAAGGATTTGTCAATATCAACTGAGTATTCTACACTAAACTGTTGGGTAAGAAAGAATACTGGAAGAAAATAGTATCCTTAGAAACTTAAAAAACAAGAGTATAATAAACTTATGTGACTTTATTTATGTACTTTAATATTTTTCACACTTGTTGTATATCTATATCTGTGAGTTAACTTTTCGGTGATTTTTTCTTACTGAGTGTCACGACTCATTCGATGCAATTTCTTTGTTCCTAGTGTTTCATACAAGATGTTGCGGAGCAGCCAGAGTACCTTCCTGAGCATGAATAGCCGGACCTGCCGAGGAAGATAACGGTAGCATTTGACTACCTTACCCTTAGTAACTCTATTCATTTATTTTTGAATAAAATATAAATCCTAAGACGTATTTATGTCATTTCTGTTTTTTGCACTTTTAACTCTGATGGATCTTAATTTACTATTGTTTTAATCAATAAAGGGTATTTTCGTAATTAATAATTTTATTGACTTAATAATTGAATAAAAAAATTTAAGTATTATTCTGAAAAATCGAGAAGTGACAGTTATTCACAAAAAATGAGGGCATTTTTGTCATTTAAAGAGAGTTGCAAAGAAAAATATATAAAGGGATGTAATGGATTTATACATTTTAAGATTTAGAATAATGTTAAGAATACAGATATTTTGGATACATCCAGACATAGATATTATAAACTCTATATGTATCTATAATTTAACAATTTTTAACATATTTGTATCTGAATTTGATTAGAATATCTATGTTGGTACAATTTTTTTAAGATTTAAGAGCATAGCAAGTAGATTCACGTTTCCACTTTCAAATTCAATATGTAAGAGGAGTTGATAGTCATTGCTTAAAAAGTGGGGAGAAATATATGAAAAACGAAAACCTCCGAGAGTAGTGTTCGTTAGACTAGTAAATGTTATATCTCCTCATTTGTTATAACTTAATTATTCATAATTAAATTTTATTTTTATTCAAATTTTTATTTATTTATTTTGGCTTTAATTTTTTTATCATTAGTCCATCCAAATTTAAAAAGTATAAAATTATATTCAAAAGTTAAAAAAAATCGACAAATAAGTACAAAAAATCTTATTTTTAGATTATTTTTGTCTTTTATGAATTTTTTTTAAATTTGGTCCATTGTTTATAACATTTCTGAAACATCTTATTGAGACGAATCAATAATTCACAAAAAATTGACAAAAAATAAAAAAATATAAAAAAAACTTTTAAATAAAAATAAAATAATAATTAAATAATTAAATCGGATCAAATCTGACAAAAAAATTCATAACTGCATATGAGTAAATATAATTTTGCTACACGCACAACACAAAGCACAACAGCATCAAAACGACCCCGAAACCAGTCGAACCCACCATGACCACCAGAACAACGGCCACTGGGTTAGCCGCCAAACCCACCGCGACCACCACCACCAACGTCGTCGTCTCACCCTCCACCTTCTGCGACCACCATAGCGGCTGCGATTTCACCACATCAAGGTCTCTCTTTCTCTCGTTTTCTCTCTCGATTTCTCTCTCTCTCTCTCTCTCTCTCTCTCTCTGTGTACGTATGGGCCCTAATTTTTGTTCCTGAATGTCTAAAAACCTAATTTTGTAAACCGTAATTTTTTTCCAATTCTTCATCTAGCGATAATTATCTATGTGCTTCATTAGCAAGCCCTAATTTGGCGTGTCTTCCTTACCTCCTGTTGTTACTAGTTTCAATTTATCTATTTGTTGTTGTCTGCTGCTCGTTTCGCTGTGTTGTGTGCTGCTACATCAGTTGTCGTTGAAAATGCTGACATTTCAATTCATCTCTCTTGCAACACAGCTTACTCTTGATCTGTTAAATTCCAGTCAATGGGTTTATCCACCTAATTGGTATTGGGGTTTTCTGTTTTCTTTCTTTTTTGGTGTGCGTTTGCAGATGACTTCATTTGTTGTTATTATGCAGAAGCATCCTGGTTGGGTTGAATTCCACTTCCAGTATCTTCAACAAAGGAGTCGAGGGGCTTGTGGAATTGATTGGCCAACAATATTGGAGCAAAGATTGATTTATCGTTTCAAATGTGCTCATCCAACTTCAACATCAAATCCAACTTCAATTTGGGGAGGAAACAACATAAAAGATCAAAGGATGGATAGGCTCTAGACATTAATTTCTTTATCTTTGATTTAGATGTAATCAATCCCCTTTTTCTTCATAAGTTGATGCCCTGCCAACTTGTATTTTTCTTCCTTTGGATTGCAAGCGGCTTGTGATTGTCGGGCACTAGATACCAACCTATTTGGGGTCCGGTTTTCTCGTAGTGATATTTTTCGCTTGCCTTCCATTTTCTTTGTACTTATTTCTGTGATCAATTTTTGATGTTGGATCAATGAATGTGTAGGTAATTTCTTTGTCTTCCAGTATAAATATTTCCCATGATGTCAGGCTCGAAAACCATTCGAAAAATTACAACCTATACCATTTGGTATCAACTCTAAACCATGAACAACATATTTTGGCTAATCTTTAGTTTGAAAAGTGAAAACCCTTTCTTAGTTATCCTACCGCGACTCACAATGTGTTACAACAGGAGTCATATGCCTTAGTCATCCACAACAGGAGCCAGATGTGTTAAATCAGCAAAGATATGGGTCATCAGCTAATCTAAAATTTCCATATTCACAACAGAGTTATACTAATACAATCTCACCATCCATGAGGTTCTACTAATACAAAATACCAAAAAGAAAAGAGCAAATGGAAAATGCAGTACTGCTGCATTCCATACTATTGCTGTCATTTTCCACTAGAAAGAGTTATCCACAAAAACTCCTAAGAAGTAGAATCAATCTCGCCCTTCCCTTTGCCGACCTTCTTAGGAAGCAGAGTCTGGTGGATGTTTGGCAAAACCCCTCCATTGGCAATGGTCACAGAACGCAACAGCTTACTCAACTCCTCATCATTCGTCACCGGTAGCCGAATGTGCCTTGGCATTATCTTGCTCTTCTTGTTATCTCTCGCTGCATTCCCAGCAAGCTCCAACACTTGCAAATTAAATCAATCCCTTCACGCATCAAAAACATCAATATACCCAAAATTGGTACATAGCCCCATTACTGTATTTGTGATAGAAAATGTATGCGGAAATGTAATACTCAAAAGGTATGCCTGAACACTCCTCCCAATCCACGTTACAAGATGAGTGGGCTAAATCCAAACCTAACACTTAGGCTCTAGCAAAAAGGAAAAGAAATTCAACTCATTTCCATACAAGACACATTATGCAAGCATGAAGTCCCAACCAGTGGATTAAACAATTTTGAATAGATGCTCCAGGAAAAACATTTCCGCCCAAAGAATAAAGAGATATCAAGAACATGCAAAAGGCTCAAAGAAGAATGAATGCATTGAGGTGAATCTATATACACACACACACACACACTAAGGAATTCCCTCTAAATTTGCAACTGGAGACATGATGACTTACCAACCAAAAATACAATCCAAATCCATTATATGTAGAACAAAAAAAGTTCTTAATTTTGTTCCTTGACTCTTTAACATGAAAAGATTCCTTAAGCAACAACTGCCAAGACATTCATAGACCAACAAAAGATTCATGATAAACACCCACCTGAGTAATATGTTCTAGTTCAATTGTTAACATAAAGGAGTGATTAGCTACAAGAAATGAATATTTAACATTCTTTTATACAAAAAATGAATGCAACACAACAAACACCCACAATACAAAAGATATCCGCAAGAAAACAGAGTTATTTCAATCCAAAAAAATTAGGGTTCACAAGATTAGTTTTTTCAAAAATTAGGAGTTTCATAGGTAAACAAAATCAACTTCGAGAGAGGAAATGAGATACAGATAGACGTCGTGAACTGTGTTGTGTTCACGTGTAGCAGATTTGGAGTAAATGAGTCGTTGGACATTGCTGGTAACCCAAAAATACCTATTCTAAACCATTAGCACCGTACGGCGGGCTAAAGCCGCATGTTTCTTGGCCGCATATGTTTTTCTAGGGATAGCTCCAAACCAAAAGGAAAAGCGCTTTCACTAAAAAATAGTAATTGTAGGCGCAGCATACGGATAACATACTTTACACGCTGGAAGTAAAGGGAGGAAGGGAAAATAAATTAATGTGTTTACTGTGAAACTTGTTGCTGGGTTTTTCTTTTAATTAGAATGGGACAAAACATATAGTTTTGTGCGTGCATGTGACAATTTTCTGTGTTATCCGATCCTACCAACTTCGTATACGGTTCTAAATTAGAGAGGATTATCTTCGGTGAGAATATGTTTGCTACCGACTTGTTGGGTATCACATACAATTTCAACATTTCAAATTTTAATTTTAAAAATTGTTTCTTATTATATTTGTCCACACACATATATATATAACTATAGATTATATATCTTAATGTATACATGCATAAACAGACTAAAAATAAAAAATAAAAAATAAAAAATAAAAAACATTTTAATTTTTTATCCATTAAAATTAACAATTTTCATAAAGTAAAATTGATCAGTACATTTATCAAAGCTTTTCACATTCATCTGTAATTTCAGGAAGGTCAATGCATTTCATCAAAAAACATAAAAATAAAGTTAAAATGCACTGACCTCCCCTGAGGTTTCTAACAAATGAAAAAGACCTCTTTTGAAATTTCAAAAAATACAGTGATCTCTCTTATTTTTGGAAATATTTGATTATTTCTCCCCTACAGGTGGTTTTTGGTATGTTCTATTTTTTTTGCCCTTGAATTTGACCATTCTATCCTTCGATATATGTAATCTTTCACACTCACTCCCTTAATATTTTTTTCCATAATTTTTTTGTGAAATTTTTTTTGAGAAGTGACAATTACAAGTACCTTATAAAAATTACAAAATTCTATTGAAATTTTTCTAATGTTGAAAGGCTAAAATACTTCAAAAATATTGAATGTTTGTTCGATAAGGGTGGAATACTAAAAAATTAGGATAAAAAAGACAACATAAACATGCATGATAAAAACATAAAAATCTTAGGCAAGAAAATACAAGGATACGATAGTAATATTTTGAAAATAATGAGTAATGATGATGGATGCATGACAACAAAAGAATATGCCCAATTTTGTGTGTTAATCTTTCGTTATACTTGCGTTATAAATTTTTCCTAACATTTGCAAATAAATTCATAAAATTAACATTTCACTCATAATAATTGTATGTTACTAGTTTTAATTTTGATTTTTATAACTTTTTGACCAAATGTTTTGAGTTTCTACCTAAAAATTATGAATCCATTATTCAGGTTATTTAAGTAAAAGTATGTAATGTAAAATTATGCATACAATACTCATCTAAGTAGAAGTATATAATGTGGTACTTCCCTGACAAGTAAGATTCTTACAAGTAATGATGCAATAACAATGGTAACTGACACAAAATAAAATTGTATTTATTCAAAGTACTTGAAAAAGATGTAAAGAATAATAAACTTTAATGTTCATAGAATTATACTTTTACTTGGTTATTTTGAAGAAAAATAAAATCAATTTATTTGTAAAATAATTTTTTTTCTAATTTTTTAGTAGACTATCCTTATCGAACAATTATATAATATTTTTGGAGCATTAAACCTTTCAATGTTAGAAATTTTTTCACATAATTTTGTTATTTTTAGGAGGTACTTGCATTTTTGTCAAATCTTAAAAATTTTCTCACAAAAAATTTATTGAAAAAAATATTAAGTGAGTGAATGTGAAGGGTTGCATATACCAAAGGATAAAATGATCAAATTTAAGGGCAAAATAAACAAAATATACCAAAAACTAACGGAAACAATCAAATATTTTTAAAAATAAAAAAAGTCATTCCATTTTCCAAAATCTCATAGAGATATTTGCATTCGTCAGAAACCTGAACCTGAAAGGAGGGCGGTGCATTTTACCAAACAATATAAAAATAAAGAAGTATCTCTCTGATCTCGCTCTCTTGTGTTTGGAGTCTTTTGACCGTATTTGCCAGTTGGTTTGAACCTCCACCATCGTCTGCTTAATAGGGTTCAGAATTTCAGGTACAGTGAATGATGGCCATTACAGATTTGTCCCACTGACCGACCGCATAATTCAGGAAACCCCCAATTTTGGAGTTCCGGTGTCTACCCCTCCTCTCTCTCTCTCTCTCTCTCTCGCTTAATTTAGCGCACCAATCTCTGGTTTGTGCCCAGGTAGTCAGGTGTGGCTGGTTTGTGTCGTGTCCTAGATGTTACCAAGAACACACACACGCAGAGAGGACACCCACGCTCTCTCCAAATGTCAGTACTAGGTAGTAGTGCCTCATTCATGGCACAGGCCACCAGAAACGGCACTCCAGAGATCGAAACCTTCCAAAAGTTCTTCGAGTGCTGGATCGTCGAACAAGACCAACACCTCCAACAACTCATCTCTGCTTCCAAAAACAACACCAGCAGCAGCAATGGTGGATCGACGACTCAGCAGCAGCAGCAGCAGCAGCAGAGAGAAAACCAGGGCGGGATACGGCCTCTAATAGACCGAGTTATCCAGCATTACGAGCAGTACTACCGAGCCAAATCGAGGTGGGCCCAAGAGGATGTATTGGGGATGCTGTCACCTTCGTGGCGGAGCACCTTGGAGGATGCCTTCCTCTGGATCGGTGGGTGGAGACCCAGCATGGCCTTTCATTTGCTCTACTCCAAGTCCGGCCTCCAAATCGAGGCTAAACTCTCCGAGTTGATTCGTGGACTCAGCACTGGCGATTTGGCCGACCTCTCACCGAGTCAACTCATACAGGTCAGTGATTAATCCGGGGAGGCGTAGTGGGGGATGACTTCCCAACACCCAATTCGGTTCTAGACTCCCAAGATTTTGAAAATCCCCGTTATATTAAGAATATTTTGTACGATAATTGAGAAAACAACCCAAATTATCATACCTCTGCCAATTTATTTGTCTCTTTTTAGATAATCACGGTCAATCGGTTCAACAAATAATGTACGGTCGTAAATAAAATTCATTTTTTTTTTTCCTTGTGAGTGAAAAATTTCAAATCCATTTTTGGTTATTGTGTTTGTCAAAATTAAATTGTCTGGAAAAAGTTTAGGATAGAGATTGAAAAAGGGTAAATAAAATGAGGGCGGTGGGGAGTGAAAAGTTTAGATGGAATATTTAATCCGCAAGCGCATCAGGTGGATGAGTTGCAGAGGAGAACGATTAGGGAAGAGAAGGAGATGACGGAGAAGTTGGCAAAGCATCAGGAGACGGTGGCCGACTCGTCGATGGTGGAGCTGTCGCACGAAGTGAGCGAGATGTTGCGGAGCGAGAGAAGGCAGGCGATGGATGAACGAGTTGAGCCCACTCTGACACCCAAGGAGGAAGAGTTGGTGGATTTACTCCATATGGCGGATGATCTACGGCTGAGAACGCTTAAGGGGGTAGTTGATATTTTGACTTCAATCCAGGCCGTCCATTTCTTGATAGCTGCTGCTGAGTTGCACTTGAGGCTTCACGAGTGGGGTAAGAAGAAGGATGCGGCGAAACACCACGGTGATGGACCCACCACCCAACCAGATCAGCCATGTTGACGGTCAACTTGGAGGATAAGCCCACTAGGCAGGTTTTGCATGTTACTTCTATTTCAAAGTCTTTTTCATTACTACTACTTTCTTTTCTTTTTTATTTCAAGTAGTGTTTGTTAGGTGGCTTGCTTAATCTGCTTTACTTTGTTTTTTTTTTCTTCTAAAAAACATTTATTATTAAGATTTTCTTTTTTTATTATATTTCCGTCCTTATTGATTTTTATGGAGTTTTTTTATTATATTTTTTTATTTTTTAATCCCTTAGATCAATACACAAACACTGGCATTGGCGTGTCGCGCTACTTCTATTTGTATCCAAGCGGGGTTCAAGTGTTTGATAATTTTAAAATTTTAACATGAATTTAATAAAATAAAAGAATGAAAAAAAAAATGGCGACAATAATATTTGATAATTTAATCTTTTTTAGTGCTTGAGCTAATTATTTATTTTTTTATGTTTATTAATGATTTAAAATATCAGAACAAAAATACTAGAAACATATTATTTTTGCACATTATTTTTACATATCACACAAAATTACGTCGTTTTGTGTTAAAAAAATCATATTTTTTTTCACCCACATCACTCAAACAAAATATATTTGGGTTTTGCTCAATACAAAACGACGTAATTTTAAGTAATATGTAAAAATAATGTGTTAAAGTGATGTGTGTGTCAATTTAAGTCTGATCTGACTAACGACCTAATTAATTTTGGTATTTGTTTTTGAGGATAGGACGCAATATTCCAGTCAAGACTTAAATTTTTAACTCCTTACTGCTTCCCCTAATTCTTTGGATTTTTATTTTTTTATTTTTAAAAATTCAATGTTAATTTACATACAACTCCATTAACTGGTATAAGACTTAAGGGGTCGATTGGATAAAAAATTATTTTTAAGAGATAAGTTATTGAGAGGGAATAAAATAAGAGGGACTATTATTTTTAAAAGAATAACCCACATTGATGTGATGTTTATAGAGGAGTATAAAAAAGTAGATGATTTGGATGAATAATTAAACAGGGGAATATATTTTGACTTTGTTTGGATGATTTATGAGATGAGAGATATATTTTGATTTGGTTTGAATGGTTTATAAAATGGAGGATAAGAGTGGTTAAATAAGGAAAAAAACTGTCAAATGACTATTTTATCTTTGTGTAGTAGTAAACTTAATTATGTATTAAATAAAGTATATAAATGCAAAACTCAATATATATAATTAATTTTGGATAATTTAAAATATTAATTAATTAAGAAATTCATTAATATATTAATATTTAATAAAAAACATTATTTTAAAAAAATGAATCGTAAACGAAAATATCAATCAATTAAAAAAATAATAATAACAAAATATAAATCAACAAATATTTTACCATAATTTAATAATCTTTTATCAAAATATTCTGAGCTAATGGTTAATTCCGAAATAATTTTTAAAGTAAATGGTAAATTTTTTATATTTTTTTGAGAATAAAATTCGGAAAGAACGATCGAAAAGGGTTCGAATGAATTGTGTCAATCACTTTTTTCTCAAAAGTTGGAACCATTAGAACATATTATGAATGTAAATATTTTTGAATAATTTAAGAGATTTTGAACTTTATTTTATCAATTAATAAAGAAAAAAAATAATAACAAGATATAAATTAACAAATATTTTACCATAATTCAACAATTTTTTATCAAAATATTTCAAGTTTACAGTTATTTCCGAAATAGTTTTTTAAGTAAATGGTAAATTTTTAATATTTTTTTTAGAATAAAATTCGAAAAGCACGACCGAAAAGGATTCGAATGAGCAGTGTCGATTATTTTTTTTCTCCAAAATTAGACTCATTAGGACATGTGATGAATATGAATATTTTTTAATAATTTATGAGATTTTTAACTTTATTTTATCAATCAACAAAAAAAAAACAACAAAACATAAATCAACAAATACCTTACCATAATTTAACAATCTTTTAACAAAATATTTCGAGTTCACAATTATTCTTGAAATAATTTTTAAGTAAACGATAAATTTTTAATATTTTTTTGAGATTAAAATAGAAAAACACGATCAAAAGATATTCGAATGAGTTATGTCGGTCCCTTTTTTGTTCAAATAGGCGCATTAGAATGAATGTCAAGAGGATAAGGAGAGGTAAAATAGACAAAATTCACCCCTCCACACCTGGATAACTTTTGGGTATTTTTTGGGAGGCCAAGGGCTACTCAAAAATTATCAAGGACAAAGACCTTTTATGGTGAAGATTATACTGGGTGAAATGTTATCAAGGACATATTTTGTGTTTCCAAACCCAGGAATGAGTGGGGAACCCACCCCTTATTAGGGGTAATAAATTATCGGGGGGCGTTTGCCCCATCCAAACGAGTCCTGAATGTTCTTTTGTATGGTTAAAAGTATCAAATTTGTCCGGTTGCCATTCATCCTAGAATCAAATTGGTATGTTACCACACTTGTACGTTTTCCTGTGGTAAATTCGGGAATTCACCATTTCTCCTTTCATGCAAATTTTTCTTTTAATAGTCGGCTTTAGTATTACCTTAACTTATTGCCGATAAATAATTGGGGGACTAAATTCTACCGTCCACTTGTGGAGGCTTCATTTAAAACCATGATTTTATCCTGTATGGACTGACTCTATAAGAATTTATAGCACTTAAGAGATTTCGAACTTGAAACTTAGAAGAGAGCATACTTCTAAGTCTCAAGTCTTGACTACCATACCAATTCCTTGGAGTTCCTTCCACGCAATTTGACAGATTCTAACAATATTCCAACATTGACAGTTTAAAATTTTAAGAAGTTTTTGCTCCCAAACACTTCCTTATTCTCTAATCAAAATGAGTGCCAAGTTTAACTTTGTGAATATACTATGGAAATTGCTTTTCACCCCTATTGAAAGACAAAAATCACACTATTCTTGAACAAATACTCAATTATTCTCCTAAAATTTTAAAAATATCACTCTCCTTCTCTCTCCTTTTTTCTTTTCTTCTAAATTACAAAAATGACACCTCCTTCCCCTCCTAATTACAAAAATACAATTCTCTTCTATTTTACTCTTTTATATTGCATCTTTAAAAAAATATATGATTAAAAATAAAAATAATATCGGTTAGATTTTTAAAAGTCAACATAAATACTAAGACCATCACTGTTATTATCTTTAAAATTGCTACCGACTACACAAACTCACATTTTTTAGTTTTATCAATTCAAAATTATAGAGCAATAAATTTCAAGGTGTTCAAAGAGGTGCAAAACAAAATAAAAAATTATGTGCAAAAATATTTATATTTTTTGCCTTTATATTCAAACAAAAAAAGTGTTGAAAACAAAAAACAAAAAAAAAATTTAAGTACTAAGGAACACTTAAATATTTAAAAAAAATTACTTAAATATTTGTCCTTAAATTTTTAAGTACCACGGAACACTTAAAAAAAGAAAAACAAAAATAATTTTTTTTAGAATTATAAATTTTCTTGATTTTGTTGGATATAATTCTAATTGGATACAGATGAGAAGTTCAGTACTAATCCAACCTGAATGAGACGAAGGTCTAATTTTGGTTCTGAAAAGAAATCTGAGTCCTAAAAGAATTAGGAAGATTAAGTCGTAGGGTCTATAAATAAAGATCCAGATTAATGAAGAAATATTCGCATTATACGCTACTATAGAATATTAGCTTGTTCCCATAGATATTCATGTGATCTCTGTCTATCTTAATCATGGGAGTGTTTTTCCGCCCTGTCGGCGGTGAGTTCTTTGACGAGTTACTAATTTGCAGATCAATGGACTTACAAGAGATAGAGCATTATTCCTGCTAAAAAATGAGGTATTAATTTTTATCCGATTGAGAAAATTACTCCACCTACAATTTTATTCTTGTAAGTTCAATATTTATCTAATGTATTTCGATCAGGACTGCACATGGGCATAACTTTACGTAAATAATAAATTTTCATCTGAAGTTGGGAATTTCATTAATTATGTTTTATTTAGTGCTATGATAAAATTACTGGCTAAAAATGATGTAATATAAAATAAGTTATGAGTTTTACTTTTTAACATTTATTTTTGTTTTTAACTCACAGAATATCATGGCTGACTACAACTTTTCAAGTTTAGATAGTAGGCTGAATGAGCGTCTTCCACAACCGTCACGGCTACACACTCGAATTTTATCAGTGATGAGGTTAGTTATCAAAATGCTAGTTGCAAAAAGAAAGTATGCAACATTTATTAAACTTTTTATTTTGTTAAATATAATGTTGAAGTACTGATTATTGGAGTGGAACATAAAAAGATTAACATGTCACGTAATATAATTACGATAATTATAAATGAGATTTTAAATTAATTTAAACGTAATACAAGTATTAAATGGAGAATTACTTTTAAATTTTTTATTTAAATATAAAAAAATAGCGTTTTCGTGCATTACGAAGTATTTATATTTTTTTTACATAAAGGAACACTTATATGTTTTGTCCTTATATTCAAATAAAAAAATGGGTGAAAAAAATAATTTAAGTACAACAGAATACTTAAATATTTAAAATAAACACTTAAATATTCGCCCTTAAATTTTTAAATACCACAGAATACTTAAAAGAGAAAAAATTTTTTTTTTTTTAATAATCGAGTCTATGGTTGATCTTTAAATGTTATTTTTAGTCACATAAAGTTTTAATATTTTTTCAAAATAAGGCTAAAATCAAGTTCTCTCCCTAAACTCAAGTTCTTAAAAAAAAAATAAGGATTACCAATATTATAAAAAATGATAAGGGAATTGATTTTTTGGTCTTTAGACAGTCACACCCCTTTTCTATTTTTTGGGAGGAGAGGTGAAAAGCAACAATTTAAAATAAAATAAAATTAGGCTGTCTTAACTTTATTTTTTATTCATTCGATCAAGTCGTCTACGCAAGTCCTGCAGTTAAGGGTGTAAACAAAATTTAGAAAATTGAATCAAATCGAATCTACAATTTAATTTGATTTTTCAACTAGTCCTTCGGTTTGATTTTGATTTATAATCTTGATCACCAGATCAAATTGGACCGATCTGAAACACTTGTAATATGTATTTTTTAAAATTTTCTAAATATATTGATGATCATTTTGCTACTTAATATTTTTTTTTAAATTGTAGACAATTGTATACAAATTAATACTTTTTTTGGGGTAGGGGACAGTTCTTACACAAAAAGAAATGGTTATAAATATAAAGAAAAATTGATTCAAATTCAAGAAAAAATAGTCAAATTACAAGGGTACAAGAAGGAGGCTAGTCTCCGAAAGGGGACCTTTGGCCGGAGACTGCTCTGTTAACTTGGATTCTTCGTTGGGATTACTTGGTTCATACATGGTCTAACCGTTAACATTAAAATTGGATCTAAATTGACCAAATTGAAATCAAATCAGATTAAATTAGCTTGGTTTGATTTTAATTTTTAAATTCTTCGATCAAACACTAAATGAAATTTTAACTTCAAATCAAATCAAACCGGACCAAGCATATTGAACAAATAGATTATCTTTTAATCCTCAGATTGTCACGTAGCGAGGGCTAAATGCTTATCTTGTCAGAGGATCTTGAATCTAAATTTCTAAAATATAATTTATTATTTGAAAAGCATAGAGTATTACTATGCATCACAATAGCAATTTAAATCTCTAATTTACTCTCTAATATCAAGAAGAAAAAGAGCACAAATAAATAGATTATTACAACAACATTTACTTCAGTTTCCTTCTAAAAGTTCAAATTATTAATTTCCAAAATTAGATAAATCTCAATTACCTTCCCTCAGATTTTTGACAAATGCAGATACCTTTCTTGAATTTTTTAAAAAATGCATTGTACTATCTTACTTTTTAAAATAATTCCATAGATTCTCCCAATTTGTCACTTTTCATGTACGAAGCAAAGTTTGAAGGCAAAAAAGACGCATCTACCCTTGTGTTGACTCCCTAATTCATTCGCCAATAAGAATATTGCATGTGGCACTATGCCATAGAAGTGAACGCACCTAATTAAAGAGCACCAGGGGTCCAAATGGTGTTGTTCTCGCTTCTAGGGCTGTTGATTAACTGCTAGGAGAGATGATGTACAAAAAGATAAAGCGACGACGTTTTGTGTGCGTAGACGGTTATCGAAACTTCCATGCAAAATCACTTATGGGAAAAGGGGAATGCAAGGGGACGTAGATCATGAATGCAAGGGGAAAAGGAGAACATGGTCGAGAGATGTGATCATGGGTTGATCCTATATCGAATGAGAAATAGCAACTAAAGATTCAAGCGGAAAATCTCAAGGAAAAAAGGGGCCAAGTGTTGGGCTACCTATAAATAGGACCAAGAGTTGGAGTGAAAAAGCGGAGATTCCTCACATAAAACTTACTTTTTTATATTTATCTTTCATTTCCTATACATAGCGTAGCCATAGCCATTGTAGTACGATTAGCAGTAGTAGTAGTTGTTGTAGCCAACTGTATTTAACTTAGCCGTAGTTTGTAACAGTAGGAGTAGTTGAGTTAGCAAGTTAGTTCGAAGCAGCCTAGATCCTTTCTAACCCTCCAATGTAAGTTTTTTTTTTCTCAAATTTATATGCAAAGTCAAGTCGTTTCACATTCATGTGATTGTTCGTTTTCTGTTTCTTGGTTTTGAGCCTCCACGTGTTAACACTAAAAAAGAATCCTCTTAATTGAGGTGAGAGAACAATTAACATAAACGCCTGATAGTTATTGGTTTCAACTGTCACATTCAAAGTTTTTCTGAAAAGAAAAATTACAGGCATTTTATGGCACGCCCGCACACAAATTTATTCTAGAGAAATATTCGAGTCAACATATTTTTTGGTATGCCTGGTGGGACCTAAAGTGTTGAGTATGGTGAAAACTAAAAATCAAGCCACTACACTTCCATTTGATGTCGAGGTGGAAGGAATTAGGGAGGTAAATTCAGTGGATGATGCCTCGAATGAACACAAAGAAAACAACCAACATGATGGTTAGAGTGAACATGTTGGCCACTCCCAAACAGTGGGTCACAACCATCTTATGAGAATTCAGTATGATCCAGGAGGTCATACCACCCTAGGTGTTTAGACCAGTGATATTGGCTGAACCACTCATATGAATGATATTATGTTAAGTGATCCACTCGAGGTTGGATCCCAACAGTTAAATCATCAACTATTGAACTCACTCAATGATATTTTTACATCTCAACACACCTTGTTGCGACACATGAAAAAATGGTTATCGATCATAAGACAGATTGCGTTTGGTGGGTCATTCTCCATAACCCAAAACAGAGACTCAGGTTCCTTAGGGAATGATACCTTCAGTTTCTTCAAAAGGCATCTAAAGGACGAGGCCAATTCACGAAGAGACATGCGAAATATGGGACAAGAATTACCTAGGCTAGGAAAACTCCTCAATCCACCCTTCAGTCATGGTATGAGCCTGTTAGATCTCGGACCATCGTGGGAATGCCTATTAGTGAAGACAAAAGAATTTGTTATGTCCAGACGACTTCCTCAAATGCTAGTGATTTACCTAGAACCCAATGAGTGGGTTGGAATAGAGTTTTTCAAAAACCCCTCTTTGAACCAACACTCAAAGGTTGGAAGAAGACTTAAGGCCTAATCCTCAAGTATGACGGGTTGAAATTGGGTATGAGATGTGTGCTAAAACACTACCTAGTGTTCCACCGGTAATCCTACCCATAAAACCCCCTCACGTGTATTTTGGGATACCACCTTCGGTTTCCTATTAGCCTTTTTCAGGCATGACCATAGTCCCAAATATTAGGGAGCCGCCACCTATGGCAATCCCTATACCTCCCCCTATGCTTGCACCTATGGCTTCCCCTGTTGCAGCACCTATGGATGCAGTTAATCAGGAAAGCTCTGGGAATGTTTCTTTAGGGCGAGATCTCTAGTTTTGAGACCAAGTATTGAATCTCATACATGAAGTGTGTGGCCATTAGCTTCGGCGGCGCCTGGGGGGGGGGGGGGGGGCCCCCCCCCCCCCCCCCCCCCCCCCCCCCCCCCCGTTTCAAACACAAGTTTACAGAAAATCATATCTAGAATAGATAGATTGTCAATATGAATTCCCTAGGGGATTTAAAATGCCATATTTTACCCTATTCTATGGTCATGTGAGATAGTCAATCTTAGAACACCGCTCAATGTGAAGAGTTGGCTAATAGTGATTTCATAAAGCTTAGGCTTTTCCCAAATTCATTATCAGGGACAACCGACCTTCGCATGGCATACCGGTTTAGGGTTTGGAAACATCACAAGTTGGCGGTAAATTGAAGAAATATTTCACATACAATTCTTTCAGACAGAGCCCGAGGTCTCCATGGCTGATTTAGCCAGACTAAGGAAAAGACTCGATAAAAAAGTTGCTCAATTTATTATCAGGTTAAAGCGAGCCAACAATAGATGTAGAGTAACATTCCTTGAGGTCGAATTTGTTCAACTAGCCAAAGATGGTTTGGATAGAGAGGTTCGAAAGAAGTTCGATTCTACCGAATTTAGAGATTTGGTAGACTTAACTTGTAAAGTTTCCCGTTATGAGTCCCTACTCAAGTAAGAGTTGGATCAAAATAATTCATCATACAATATGTATTATAAAGATCCAAACTATAAAATCGACGTTGCTGAAATTATAGGCCAAGATCCTTGTGTTTGTGAGACCAAAATTAAGAAAGATACTGCGATCAATTATTTATATAAAAGAAAGAAATCAAGAAAATATATTTATTTGATGTATTGAAAGCGGATGAAAATTTGATTTTTGCTGTCTAAAAGAGTTATTAGACTTCCTCCTGGTATTAAACTCCCTACTTTAAAAGAAAGAAAAGGAAACACATATTGTAAATGGCACGATTATTGGTCTCATTTAACTAAGAATTACAATGTGTTTCGTGACAGAATACACGAACAACTCAAAAAAGAAAGGCTGAAATATCCAGAACATCCTATGGGAGTAGACATGAATCTATTTCCAAAGATCGAAAAGTTTCTGCCAATGCAAGTATGCCGGTGTCCTTGGCTAAACGAGTGCAGAAAGACTTCCAAGGAAGAGATTTCCTAGTCAGCATGAACACACCTAACTTCAAAGAAAAAAAAACCCAATCAGAGCATGCCTAAGAGTGTGGTAGTTAAGACGAACTCATATGCTCATATGCTCATTTTTTAAATGCTTGGTCAGGAGATACAGAGCAAACTATCTATTATTCAAAAACCTCGATAAATGAGGAGAGAAGATTTTTCCAAACAAATTGAAGAGAGACAGGGTCTTTGAAAAATAACATCCCAAAATGAAGGGTAGGTCTTCGCAAGAAGGAACTTCCAAATCATAGGTGTCTCACAAGAAAAATGCCCTTATGAGTCCAATCCCACCAACTCCAAGGAAGAAGTTCCCGTTAGTGAGGATTTTAGGTTCAATTGTAAAAAATCTAAAACATT
This sequence comes from Arbutus unedo, assembly GCA_014822125.1. NCBI lineage: Eukaryota > Viridiplantae > Streptophyta > Magnoliopsida > Ericales > Ericaceae > Arbutus > Arbutus unedo. The sequence goes on along the minus strand of JABCMJ010020696.1, from coordinate 2,010 downwards.
ATAATATGTAAATAGAGGTATTGGGTCCAACGTCAATAAAAATTACTCTCTACAAGCTTTTCAATAATAGGTGATAGGTTAAAAAACGGAGTCCAGACAATACCGTTGTACTAGTTTAAAGTTGGATACCTCATTTTTTAACACAAAAATTGCCTCGTCAACTTTAATAAAAAGCTTGATTTTTCTCAAGTAAAAATAAGACACTATATATATATATAAATTTCTATGTGTCTAGTTTCAAACAAAATAAATAGTGCACAATTTCAATACTCGTATTAAAAGTTATGATCATTTTTTCAAAGTGTGTCAGTGTAGTCTGCACAATTACGAATCTATAGCAACTAAATCACGGATTTTTATAGATTTTTTTACTATGAATTAGGATTCGAACTTTTAACCCAACATAGAAGACACATAAAATAACGCTCGGTAAAAATTTCAGAAATTTTAGAGTTTTATAAAAAATTTAATGAAAATTTTTAAAATCAGGTTATCACTATATTTTGTTTTTTTTTTCAAATTTTGTTCTCTGCTAATAAAAGATGGACAACACTCGTTTCTTCGTCCAATCAGTCCAAAATTCATCCAAAACATGTCAAACCATGCATAAACTTAATTCCACACATAAACGTGCATATACTCATGATCGAAACATATTTTAAACAACATCAAAATGGAAAAACTATGTGAGATCCTACCTCAAATATGAAAAATTATAGAAAATTGCTGTTATATGCTTAACTTCTCAAATCCTTCGCGTATCTGGCTGATCCTAAGTTTGAATCAAAGCACCCGACACCAGGATCAATTCTCTAGTTGAACGTTTTGTGAGATTATTGCGTCTACCCATCCGTTTACCCTCCCATATCAAAATTAGAGTTTGAGACTCAATGAAAAAGCTGTCTACTTTTTCTAAAAATTGGATTGTAGGGTTTTCTTTAGCCTTTTATAGTCACTAATCCAGGAATTACACTTAAGACTGTAAGTTCTGACAATTTTACATAAGCTCAAAAGTGTATATGGTTACAGAATCAAACCAAAACTTCCAAACTCATCATAAATACCACAATTCTCCAATAATCCATCAAAATCATAAAAAAAATAAAACGATATAATTAAAATCGCAGACCATGGGGCTTCACAATCTCTCCTAGTTACGAAATTTCATCCTCGAAATTTTCTCACCCAAGATAGGAACAACTCACCATGTTCACTTCAATGGTCTCCGGAAAACAAAAATACCATTCAACTTCCGTATCACAAAATATCAAATTCAATCATATCACACTACTAAGTCAAGGGATAAACTACGGTCGTCTATCTCAACCTTACATGACCAACAACACGTCTAAGGTCACCTCACTATGAACAAAGGCCTCCTCAAACTAGACAAAATATAACAACTCACTTCTTATGCCTCAAACAGATGCACTCATGCACCATGTAACGCCCCGATTTCTCGGACCATTAAAATATGTTAATGCCATGTAAACATGATTAAAACATAACTTTATAAATGTGGAATATGAATTTAAAACATTATTGACAAAAACTTGACAAGATTACTAAAATACTCCTTCCATGTGTTGTCGTAGATTTCAGCATCGAAGCCGGGCTCTTCTAGCTCGGGTGGTCTCTCTTCCTGCACTTCTTCATCTGGCATGAATGCCAGGGGCAGAGAAATTGCTCCATGAGTACAGAATACTCAGCGAAAAACATACCCGAAACACTAACCCAAGAAGCATGCAATTTGACAGATATAATAGTCACATTAAAGAACAGAGAATAAAGCAGCGGAAATAAACACATAGGTTCGTTATGAATCTTATATTTAAGTTTCTAGGATTCACCTCCTCGGAAATCCAATCTTACCCTCTTAAACACTAGCATAGGCAATCGGTTGATATTGACCAGTTCTTACCTACCAAGGGCCCGTAGTCTAAGGTTATGTACCCGATCGAATACCGACTCGACAAGACAAGGACTTTCTACCGTCCACTCAGGTCAATA
>JABCMJ010020686.1:0-10453 GCA_014822125.1 Arbutus unedo | reverse complement strand
GCAAACCCAATTGGCAGTGGAGCCAAAACCTAACAAACACACAGGTCAAAAATCGAATATAGGGGTGAAAGGATTACCGAAAAAATGAACTAAAAAGAAATACTGTTTGATCCCTCCGGAATAGAGATCGATGGGTTTGATTTAGGATTTATGGTTTTATAGTTTGGTTTTATTTTTTCTTGTCTTTTGTACTTACCGATCGAACGGACCGGTTGTAACTTATTTTTCGAATTTTGCTTATGAATTTTGTCCATTGCAATTTTTTGTTATTTTTTTAAATGTGGTTTTGGTCCAAATACAAGACCTTTTTGCTCCATTTTATTAGTACAAACATGATATACGTAAAATATGTATTCAATCTTCATGAATATACATTAATATCTGAAAAATATGTATTTACTCTATCTATTGAAAAATATGATTAATGTGACTCAAAAGTAAGCCAGTTTTTTTTTATTCGTGTAGCTCAAAACTAAGTCTATTTCGGCCAAACTCGAAAAAATTGTTCGACCTTACCGATTCTTCCCAAATTAATTTCGGTTCCTTACATAGAGTCGGTCCGGATTGTTTTGTGAAATTTTCATCCCGAATTAATCAGGTTCAATCAATCAAAAGATAGGTGATACTGTCATACAAAACTTTATCCAAAAATATTTTCGAATTCAAAATGGATGGTTAAGATTCATTTAGATTTAGAAACCTACAGTCAAGTAAACTTAATCCATTCATTGTAAATTCTGAGAAATTTTCTTGAAAACTTTTTCAGGACTACGAGACAAGTTTATCAATACCGTAACATACCAGTCGGTACGTACTATTTTGGTGTAAAAATACTACCAGATACCTCTAATACCGTATCATTCTAAATACTAGCTCATATCGGCCAAGGTACCAATCGTATCAATACCGTAACATATCGGCCGGTACATACTATTTTGGTGTAAAAACACTACCAGATACCTCTAATACCGTATCATTCTAAATACCAGCTCATATCGGCCAGAGTACCAGTCGTATTGGCAAGTGCCAGATTTTTTTTTACAGTTGGAAAAAAAGAAATTAATTTTTTTAACTCTCTCTTTATTGTTTATATATATATATATATATATATATATTTGTGATAAATTCAATACGATACTCAGTGTATGACCGATACCGGACCGATACCGGTACGGTACGATGGACAAACTGATACTCATTTGGAACTCGGAAAAGCCTTTCACCCCAAAAGAACATGAAATGACAAGAAACGTGACAAAATTAGGGCTACTCACAGGGACATGGGAGTCACGGGCACTCCTCTTGGGGTCAGTGGCTGAGAAAACAGTGTAGACGAGGACAAAAGTGCCGATAATCTCAGCACCAAGTGCAGTTCCATTGCTATACCCATGAGCAACAGAGTTAGCTCCACCACCAAGTGAGTTGTAGGGATGCTTCATGAAAGCTTTCACTAACCCAACTCCAGAAATAGCCCCCAAACACTGCGCTATCATGTACGCCACCGCTCGTATCAGCGACACCTTCCTCGCCAGAAACAGCCCGAACGTCACCGCCGGATTTATGTGCCCGCCTGCAAAAAAATTCATGAAATTTGATGTTTATTTGATTTGGGTTGTTGGTTTTCCCAATGTAGAGTACAGGGTAAGTACATTTTTTGATTTTGTTTTTCTAGAAGGGTGAGAAAATTAAGGAGAGAGTATTTTGGGTTACCGGAGATGCCGGCGGTGCAGTAAACGAGGACGAAGATCATCCCGCCGAAGGCCCAGGCGATGCCAAGGAGACCGACGCCGTCGCAGGGGCCGGTTTGCTTCTTGTGGCCGATGACGGTGGCGACGGTGACGTAGAGGAAGAGGAGGGTGGCGATGAACTCGGCGATTAGAGCTCTGTAAAAGGACCATAGCTTGATCTCTGCCATGTCGATGAGCGGAGCCGGTGGTGGGTCAACGTAGTCCTTCCCATGGTTGTGGGCTCGTCCCTCTTCGCTCACTTCTTTCGACATCGTAGCCTCTCTCTCTCTTTCTCTCTCTAGACTCGTGATTTCCTCTCTCTCCTTACTCTCTCTGAAGCTGGGAAATGGAGAATTTATGGACAAAGCATAGAGTTTTGGTGGGGAAATTAAATAATAATACAGCAGACGATGTTTCGAGAGGAACCAGAGACCACGAGAGAGAGAGAGAGAGAGAGAGAGAGAGAAGGAGGGTGGGACCGGTGATACAGGGAGACCATGTGATGGCTAATCATCTGCTCTGCTCTGTTCTGGTCTGTGTTGCTACTACTTTGATGTAGGGCCTGAATCGTCAGCCTGGCAGCCAACCATAACCATGCGCGCTCTCTCTCTCTCTCTAACTTTTTCTCTGTCTAAAAATATGCTTTAGAAATTCCAAACTTTTTTGTCACTTTTATTTTGAACTATTGCTACGGGGAATGAGAATTGTTGTGCATAGCTAGGGATGGAAACCAAGGGAGTTGAGTTTTAGAGTACTTCAATTCCTCTGTTTATTAAATAAGTTTAAAATTTGAATTGTAAAAGAATTGAAGTTTTTAAAATGAGTCGAGTTTTTACTAGCCAAGTTGACTTTTTGAAACTCAAAATCAGCTTATTTACGAAACGAGACTAAAACTCGAGCTCAACTTGTTAGATAAACGAACCGAGCCGTTATCAAATCGAGCTCGCGAAAGACTCATTCGTTTGCAGCTCTAAGTACAGTACAATGTATTATACGTCAAAATAATATTATTTTAACGCGTAAAATACTATTTCAAGATTATTTGATTAGTATTTAATTTTTCAATCAGTATTTATATGTCAAAACGATATTATTTTACACAACACACCAGGGTTCCAAGTCCATGCTATGAAGACACATATTTTCTACAATACATAAAAAACAAAATGGGCACAAGGTTTGTAGAGAAAATTCTTTAGTAACTATCACATTTGGGCCAAGTCTTTAGTCATGCTTTGAAGATTATAAGAAAAAATTTCTACATAATGACTGATTTATCAATTCTTTAAAAGATCTCGCTAATTATTATTTAATGGGCATAAATAATATACATATAAATACATATATTAAAACATATTTAACGAATATTTATACATATTCACGTATATTAATATATAATTTACAAATATCGATACATTTCTTAGGCATTATTTACCACCTAATAGGCAGTGATCAGCATTTTTCTTCTTTAAAAATAGTCAACGTGATTTTTTTTAAAAATAAAAAATAAACATTAATAATTGGACTTGATTGGAACAAAAATATAAATATAAGGTCAAAATTTTGGCCTAACTAAAAATTTAGATTGTTTTTTTCTTAATTTAATTTGTTTCCAGTATTGGTTAAATTTTTGTTAAATTTTTATAAATTATTAATTTATTTTGACAAAAAAAATTTAAAAAGAATATGGTGTTTGTGGTACAAAGGAATTGGTTGAATCCGTTTTATCCTCTCTCGTTATTGAAATTTTATCTTTTAATTTCAACTATTCGGAATCATTTTAGACAAGTACACTTTGAATCATGCTCCGAAGTATTTTAAAAAATTTACTAAAGACAAAAATAATTCTCAACAGATTGATTATTTGAATTAATTTTGCCTTCTCTTAATTTTTTTAAAATTCGATTAACATTTTTTAACTTTACGAAAAAAAATTTGGGATAAATTAATAATTTATAAAAAAATTAAAACGAAACTAATAAATACAATTTTTTAAATAAATAGTAATAATAATTTAAAAGCAAAATAAGGCCGAATCCAATATTCTTCTACAATATATTTTTTCATATTTCCTAGAGGATTTTTGTGGTGAGTGAGAGACCAATCTGCTTTCTCTTTCCTGGTGGGCCAGTAGGCCCAATATTGCACACCACCCACGGAGCACTTGGAAATGGACCCCAATCTTTTGCAAAGCAACCCGGCATATGGGAATCGGCACTAAATCAGATTCGGAAAAGCTGTAATGTATTTTTTTATAGTACGTGTGTAGTGTGAATAAAATAATATGGATTAATTTTCATCTTTCTCTGCACACTCTCTCCCATTTACTTTTTCTTTTCTTTTCTTTTCTTTTCTTTTGACGACTTCCAGCCATTGTTTATGGCTGAAGAGAGAGGACAGAAAAGAGGCAGAGAGAAAGAAAAAAATTGAGTCATCACGGTCGGATTGAGGAGAAAAAATGGATATTGAACACCTCTGAAGATTGGAGTATAACACAATCTGATGAGCAAATATGTGTGTGTGTGTGTGTGAGAGAGAGAGAGAGAGAGAGAGAGAGCGAGCTAATCATCAAATTAGCTGAACAAAAATTGCTTCTAAGTTTTTAAAAGTCGAGCTTCTTTGTATTGGCAATTTCTTAGCTAAATACACAATATTTTTATTTTTATTATCGAGTTGTAATTTCTTTTGATTTATTTTTTAGAGAGTGTATCCGAGTTAAATGAAAATAAATTATTTTGCATTTATTAAGTATTTGAGTGCGGTAAAATAGTAGTATCACAATTCAAGGCATCGAGAAACGTCTTTAATTTGTATCGCAATGATAGAACAGTCACAGTGGAATAAAGCTTGATATTTTGATCGCATCTTTTAACTTGGTTATACAATTGAAGTAATTTTAGGTAGGTTGAAAATACAAGTCAAAGGTCTACAACTTTGTTGTTGAGACAATAATTTTTTTAATTCTAACGTTTACGAGATCAAAATGGGACTGCAAGTTGAAATTAAAATACTGAGAATTAATTTAGTTGTTTGGGAATTCGTGCGATCGATTGGGTTTCGAACGGATTTCAAACAATATATATTGACCTAAAACTAATCTATCAAATTAGGATGGTGACCAAAAATTAAAAATATGTGTAATCTTCATATTTAACCAACCCGAGTTCCATACTCTTTATATATCTTGTGCAGAAACCATCCATGGACATCTATAAAGAGATTTCAAAGTGTCTTTGATGATTCTTAGAGGTTAACTTAAATCTATGAATCTTAAAATCTTATTAAAAATCTCCAAGCAAATTTCCTTATTGTTCAAATGATTTGAGGGAAGTGCCAAGGAAGAATTTTAAACAACATCAAGTCCTTCAATAAATTTTCAAAAGGCATTTAAAAGACTTGTGGATTCAAAACATCCGAGATCAAACATTTAACAAGTAAATTTTAGAAGAACAAAGAGTAATCAAATCGTAAGATAAGAGTCTTTGTACTTACACATTGAGTATGATGTGTAAAGAAATGCGTTAATTTCTTTACATGATTTTAATCTTGATTTGTAGTAATTTATTGAAAGAGATCAAAACAGAAACCAGATGGTTCAGATTTGTCTAGTCCCATGAAAATGTGGGAAAACATCTTCATAGAACCAGTAAGCTGCCGAATATTACTAAAACACAGCGAATGAGCCCAGCAGCTTTCAAAAAACAATGGAAAAAACCTATCATACTAACACCATATTTGCCCCATCCCTTTTTAATGTTTCATTCAAATGCCCAAGCATTCTCCCTGCGAATCTCCTCTTCTTCCTCTGGAGTGAAATCATTCTTGATGTTAAATGTCTGCCGGATTTGGTCCGGCGTCTTTCCCTTGATCATGTCCGCCACAGTCTGACATGTCAGATCCAACAAGCCCTTGATGTTCAGATAATTTGCTGCCTGTAAATGAAGATAAAACACACTTGAGGACATGAGGAAATAAATAGTTATACATATATACAGACGGGCATATAAATGTGACTCTGGGTAGATATCAACCTGAATGCTAAACAAACCTGAAGATCATGCATAAGTAGGTGCAACCCTAAACCCAAAGTCTTACCATTTGAGAGATCTCTACGCGCACAAACTGTTACTCTTTCGGTTTGTTTTGAAGCAAAGAATCAGAAAAGAAACACACATCTGTGTTCAGAACCGTCCGATGCACGTGGAGCTTACATTATTGGAGAGGGTCTCATGTGCATCGGACAGTTCAAAAAGGAAATAACAACACAACAAGCTTGTACTAACAAGCCATAAATAAGAAGCTACAAAGTTGAAGGACAGAAGAAACCCGTGCCAGAATGAAAAATATGGAACTGTCTAACACTTGCCCATAAACGACGACAAGATCCATCGAGACATAAGAGGAAGCTTAATATTATATGGCTGAACTCTCATCGACGGGAAGATGTCGAATGAAGCAAAATTGTGCAGCTATATGTCGTGCAACTAAAAAACATGCAGACAGGGAACTTTAGTTTCAAAGCTGATCATCCAGGCAACATTCACAATTTCACTGTAGAAGAAATTAGTATGCAATTGTGCAGTAAACGTGCATCTATCTCGAGTTGCTCCCTTGAGCGATCTATCCCTGGTTTTGTGACGTCGAGTTTGTTTATTCTCTTAGCTCGGGCTCCTATCAAGCTTCGCTTCGCACATGATAGTGGGGAAGGAAGTTGCTCGCTAGCGCAACTTTACAAGTCAGCACAAAGGCCAGTGCCAATTATCGAAAAGGCAAAACGTGGCTTCAAATACATATGATATATTGACATGGCTGCCAGAACCTCAGAACATCTAGGACGAAGCTATCGTTTCTGTTGGCAAGTTATCAATTGTCTTGGGCACAAAACTGTATATTCAATGAGATTTTGGTGACTTACCCAAAACTGTATATTCAATTAGTCAATAACTTTATATGAGGAACTAATGAACTCAATCAGTTGCTGCCACTTTCATGCGTTTTCTGTCATCTAAATCAACACCATAAACCTACAAACCTCCCAATCTAGTTTCATAAGACCATGTTACCTCCTAATTGATAGCCTAATCTCCTAAATTAGCAACACAAATTTGTCAATGTAATCTAACACTGAAATGTGCCTCTTAGTGACATAAAAAAAGAGCATCGTTCTCGTACAAACGTCAACCCAAAACAGATTAAAAATATTCCTCAATCGTCAAACCATGACAATGCACAAATGTCCAGCATCCGCATCCCGCAACAAGTTCTTTGAATACGACCAAAACATGTTTCTTAACTCTTTCCATTAACACCTATACAGCGAAGCTAATGGAGTTCAAGTATCATCTATTTAACAAAGTTTTCCCCAATTTGGGACACATACAGACCTATCACAGATCTAGTTCTTAAGCCATTCCAGAAACCAGAAGTACATCCAAATGCTTTTGCACAATAGACACAAGTGGTTTGGCGTAAATTCCAAAACAATACCCGATCCTCTATACCCCGGATAATTCTCCTGTTTTAGCATAGGAACAAAACGATGAAGACAACAATTCAATAATTCACGAGTGTACAATGAAAAAAATTACCCGTACTTGTTTCTCTGCACAAAATTATCCTACCACTCCAGTTATCAAGCAACCTAGTAACCATTCAACAATTTCTAAATATAGCAGATAGTTCTTGAAGCCTGAAGGAACCTACATTCAGAGTATAAAAATCGAACCAAGAGAAGCGTCAAGATGACAAATCTATTCCAAAAAAATCGGCGGATTTTTCATAGCACAAAACAAAAGAAACGCACAATCAAACGATCAAAACAGCAAAAATCAATGAGATCGGGAGGGAACAAAAATCAAACCAGGATGAGATCGAAGAGAACGGCCTGATCGACGCTGATGAACTGTGAGTCCCACTTCTTGAGTTCCTCATTGACGGCAGCGGCGGTCTTGTCAGCGTCGTCGGACTTGGAAACCTCGACGTGCTTCTTGCAGTACTCGATAACCTTGGCCAAGATCTTGCTGGTGACATTGGGGAGAGGGATGACGGTGTCGGCGCAGTCGTCCTCGATCATGTGCTTGATCGTCTGCGATTCCAGCGCCACCGTCTCCTCCACCTCGAAGGTCTCTCCGTCGGAGCTTTTCAAAACGATTGCCTTTGAAGTCGACATGGTTTTTGCGCTCTGGTTTGGTGTTGGAAAACCCTAAACCTTAGAGAGAGAGAGAGAGAGAGAGAGAGAGAGGATGCATGAAATACATGGGCCCAGAAAAGTCATTAAATACAGGATCTGGTTCAGATTTTCTTTAAAATTTGTAATTTGCTAGGATTCGGATTAGTTTTTTTTTAATTTTTATTTGATTTTTGTTTTGTTTATTTTTTTATTTTTCTTTATTAATATTATGTTTGTTTATTTTAAAATAAATTTTTATAATTTATCTCGATTAGAATAATTAAAAAATTAATTTAAATTAGAAAAAACAAAAAATATCTAATTTTTTTTGTCTATTTTTTATTATTTTGTTTTTGATAAGTTTTAAAAAAAAATCATCGTAATTTATAAATTTTATAATCTCTTTTATCAATAAAAAAAATTAAATATAGATAAAATTTTAGTTAAGCCAAATGAGCCATACCATTTTTCACGACAACAATTCTAGGAACACAGATATTTCGTGCATATTTAGATATAAATATATGCGGAATCGTCATATGCACGTGAGCTCACATAATTACGAAAAATTTTATGTATATTCAATAATTTCGAATACATCTGTGTCCGAATATGCACAAAATATTTATGTTCCTAGACTTTTTCTTTTCACAACCGAGGTGAAGATTCTCATTTTTATGGCCGACTTATAGAGTTTAGTTTAAGAATTAAATAAATTTCTTAAGGACTCGTTTAATACGTGCTAGAGATTCAAATATATTGATAATTGAGAGTGGATCGAGATTAGGATTAATAATTAAGAGAGATTAAAAGTAAAGTTGATTATTTGTTTTTAATTAGGATTGTTATAATAATGTTTCTTTAGTTTTTTAAATTCTTTTTTTGAGACAACTAGAAAAAATTAAGTATTTTTATCACAAGTTTTAAAAAATCACTAATATTGAAGGTATGCCAATTAAGGAAAAAGGAAGTCATTATTTATTTTTTATTAGATATAACTTGTATTTAAGACAAATATAACAACCATGTCAAAAAGATTTTTCATTCAAAAGTTTACTAAATACGAAAATAATTCTAAATGAGCAGATTTCTTAGATTATTTTGTCTTTTCTATTTTTTTATTCAATTCATATTGTTTTAATTTTTTTCATAAAAACAAATTAATAATTCAAAAAAATGACACACAATAAAAATTGTAAAAAAATATTTAAAACAAAATAATCCAAAAAAACCATTATGGATTATTGGATAAATGCATTATGTCTAAATGCACAACAATTGACAAGCTTTGTTGGATAAAAACTTGTTCTGATAAATTAAAGGAAAGTCCTAATTTTGTATACTGTGTAAGTTTTTATTCTGTCAAAAATCACAAATTATGTTTTAATTTTAATTTTGCGTAGTAGTAATTGTCATTATTTTGGTTGTTAGGTTTATTTTTCTACTATTTTTAATTGATATACATGCACTAAATTAGTGGAATTAAATTCCATTTATGTATTACTCCTAATATTAGTGGAATTAAATTCCATTTAGATATAAATCTTCTAATTTATGAAGGAAGATTTCAATTTCTTACATATGATGACAATAGTCTTCTTTTAAATTAGAAAGTAATATTTTGGTATCTTACCTACCAATTGTCATCACGGTAGTCTTTTAAATTAGGAAGGAAATTTTCGCCATCAATCCTACCAATTGGTCACTCGACACTCGGTTACTTACGATGATCATCTACTACTCAATCACTCGCCAATAGCCCTCAGATAAATGATCGCTCAGCTACTATATATGTGCCTGACCAATCAGTTAATACTCATCTCGGTCGACTTAAATCCTATTCTGCTTGGATCGGATCCATCTTGCTCGCCCAAAAAGAACCAATCACAAAACCCAATCGGTAAATCTGCCTGATCGCTTTGAATCACCCCATGAGTGCTCTGACTCCCGAAGTGGAGCACTCATTTGACAGCCCGCTCTTCTTAATATGGAAAGGGAAGCGGGATCTGTGGCTATAGATACTCCTAGAATCCATCTATTCTCTACCCTATCTAAGGGTGTCACAACCAAGTATGTTTTTACAACTACTACTCGTACATTCCCGTATATACACTCTCTCGATTTGATTAGTGACTCGATCGACTAAGTGTTCTTGGTCGAATAGCTGGCCTCAAGACTTGTGTGCAAGAACCAACGCAGGAGTACTAAAGCATGAATCCAGTTTCCGGCATTGTCGCTACTATAGAGGGAAGGTAGATTAAATATTTTCTCTACTACTTTTGTGAAAAATGCAAGTCAAGCAAACTGTTTACCTGCACTTGGTACATAATAAAACATCCATTTTATTTCTTTAACTTGGCATGATCAAAACGGCAGTTCTGCATAAGCAGGTTGCAGCAAATATACAAAATATTACAAGATTCCTTAAACACATGGACTATTTTTCTCTTTCCAGAAATGAAAACTCAATAGAGCCTATACGCCACCTTCGTTTTTCCAGGAGAAACCCAGAGGCTCCACAAAACGTTACGCATCCATGCTTACAGTTTTGAAACCG
>JABCMJ010020683.1:0-31405 GCA_014822125.1 Arbutus unedo | reverse complement strand
TTGAAAAACAAATTCTGATTTGTTGTAAGTTAAAAAAAATTGTTGGAAAAATGATTTCAAAGCTAATATGTACTGTAGATGCTGAATTTAAGTTTTAAAAGCTGATAATGATGCTTATGGCTGAAACTATCCATTTATATGTTGAATTTCTATTGTTGGAAGTTGAAACAGTAGTGCAGTATGGTGAAATTGCATCTCTATGGTCGAAAACTGACCTTATTTGCTGGAAATAATGTTGAAGTGCTGAGACAGTGTAATTTAGATGTAGAAAACTATTTTTTAATGCTAAAAATTGACTATATTTACTTTGAATACGACTTTAAGAGCTGGAGTATAAGTTCACCTTTGTTATGCATGGAAATTAGTAGTTGGGTTTGAAAGAAATTTGTATCTTACTGTTGGAATTGGTTATCAAAAGCTAAACCTTAAAAGAAAAAGATTCTAGAATGAACTTTTGTGGTAGAAAAATATTTAAGATGATTGTTTTGATTGACAAACATGAGCAATTTGATTCTAAACACCTCATATCTACCTGGGCTATGGACAACATATGAGTTCAACACAAGTGTAATAGATGTTGTAGTTCATGTTTATGAATACTTAAATTTAATACTCACGTGTGTGGATTGATGTGCGTTATGCAAGGTTCGAAAGCGACGACAAGTACTGCTACTCCACCTAACGAGTGACTTAGTGGTTGGTATATTCATTGGCCTCAAGGTGAATGTACTTATTTATTTTTGCATATGTCGAGTAAAGTTTCTGGTTATTTATAATACTTTTGCATGGCGTGGAGCCGTTTTCATATATTAATAGTCTTAGTGACAATATGCATATTACCTTAGTGGCGTAACGAATATGGCCTCAGTGGCGCTTTTGTGGGTATTGCCTTAGTGGCATTTTCATATTGTCTTAGTGACGTTATGTGATTGGCTTAAAATCGATATATATTGGCTAATATTGAGTTATTAACGAGAAGACGATTGTTGTTCAGTTTATTTTATAACATTTACTAGTGTTATTTATATTTGTATGAGTAAGTGCATTCACTAAGCATGTTGATAGCTCAAACCCTCACAGTGTTTTCTTTTCAGGTATGTGACTGTACATGGGTCCACTGCTGAGTCTAGACCGTGGTTGAGAGGAGTGTAGTTGGACTAATTGACTCCTTAAACTAGTGTACATCTTTTTTTTTAACCCTTCATTCTTTGTTTGTTTTACTTTGCAAACACCCATGGGCTTGTCTTTATTGACAACTTTCTATATATATGAATTTTGAACTTTTGTTGCGTGATACTTGACCGGTGTATTTTCTTTATGAGTAGAACTTATATGTGAGGTCATCCTATCAAGAAATGTTGCGTATTAAACTCAGGAATGGGTTGTGACACACACACATTCTCTCTCTCTTTCTCTCTCTCTCTCTCTCTCTCATTTTCCTAATCCATAAGCCTTAATTTTGAAGGAAGAGAAAATGAGTTATGATCACAATGGAGGTAATTGCGTTGTGGTTGTACAAGTCTAAATTTTTAATTTAATAATAAAAAAATTCTATTTAATTACTTAATTTTGAGCATTTATCTTCACTTTGGTGCATTGAATTTAAACTTCCATATAAATTTTGTATCGATATATATAAATATTTTGTGTGTGTGTGTGTGTGTGTGTGTGTATTCATGGTGGTGCAACCACACCCAATCAAATCCTCCTCACCTCCTGGTATCAACTTCATTAGATCTCTCCATTTTATTCATCATCACCTCATTCTTCTCCTCCTCGCGCCAAAGTCTACTATAAAATCAAAATCCTCCTCCTATTGTCTCATCCTCTCTCTTTGCTCTCACCTCTTCCATCAACCTACCTACCATGGCCATTCCATCCTTTACTTTTGTGCTATGGCAAACCCATCTTTCTTCACTCCACCTCCCTTAATCTTTCATTTTCCTCGAACTCTTCTTAGCCTTTAGATCAAAACCTTTCTCCACCTCTCATATATACCTGTCCTCTCTTTCCCTACTTCTTCACACTTCAAATCCCACTTGGTTGCTGATTAAAGCATAAAAAACTTGCAACTATGTGAGCAAATAAGTGAATTTTTTAGTAGACATTTCAGTATAAGTGAAATTTAAGTCGTATCATGTCTATTCAATAAAATCTAGTGGTAATGGAAGTGAACTAGGATGTGTTTTGAAGTCAAACACGATGTACAGGGAACATAATATTCGGGAACATAATGGTTGAGAACATGATGGACGGGAGCCAACGTTTGGTAATGGTAGTAGTCGAGAGCACTGTAAACATACAGGTCAAGATCATATCGGGCAAGAGCATTACAAATACGGGAGAATTAATACGATCAGTTGGTATTTTATGACATGACAATTATCACAGTTAAAACTGTTTGACTTTAAAAGATTGGATTGTTAGAAAACTTATGAGGATATGATTGATAAATAACAATTGAGGATATAGATTAGATGCATGGCTGACCTTTGGAGATCACGATTAGATTCACAATACCATTTTGACAATAGTTTTCACATTATTTAAATTCTATGCTTATATGTTATTGCTTCTGTTTATCTACGTATCATACATTCATTGCTATCATATATATATAAATTGGCATTAAGTATATGATTTATTTACCGAGTCTTATCTCTCATGGTGCTACATTAGGTCCCTAACATTTCACGCTAATTACCGAAGACGATGTGGAAAAAGCAGAATTCAACCAACGACGACAATAATACTGAAGAAGACTTTATTGAGCCATGGTTCGCATAGTTAGGGCAATGTACTCACTTTTGAAAGTCTTTTCTATTAAAACCCACTTGCGTAACAAAACCCTACTTTTGTAATTTAAGTTGTATTTTGACTATTTTGAAATAGAACGACCACCATTGAATTTTGACCTTATTTCAGTATTCCCATATTCTATAAAACAAAAATAAAATTTTTCCTATTAGAAAATGAAGATATTTGAATTTTGGTTACTTTCTTTTAATTAACATTTTTGAAAATCGAGGCGTTATAACTTCGTACCAAAGTTATAGATTTTTCTTTAGCTTGAGACCTTGGGTAGATTGGGTAGATCACACATAATAGTTTTTACCCTAGGTATATCTCAAGTCTAACATATATATGTTGATTCATAGATGTCTTCTAATTCAGATCCCAAAGAATATATTGGCATATGACATTTTAGAAAATAAGCTTATAGATGAGATATAGCCGATAGCATATGACGATGTAGCGTATGTGCCACAGCTAGTTTGGTATGATGATGATGACCTGAAGGAGCCAGACTTCAACAAGAATGATGGGAACGAGGTAGTGCCTGCTGCCGCAAACAAGGTGCCCCAATTGGGATGAGACAACAACGATGATTGACTAGCAAGACCTTGGGATGACATGGAGACAGATTTTGATGACGATGATGAGATGTTTGGCAACGATGATGAGATGTTCAACAACGATGATGACCATGAGGCTGAGTAGGCAGTACCTATTAGTGACATTGAGGATCAACAATCACCTAAGCCCATGAATCTGTTCATGGACATTGCATACAGGGGTATATGGAGCGACACAAATGACTATGCTCCCAGCACTAAGGTTGCACCAATGGTTTGTTGTCTTGGAAGGCGAAACGCGAGCCGTACTAAATGCTTCAATGATAGGAAATATCTACTCAATGTCCCTGCCAGATTCCAAGAGAAAGTAGGCAACTTTGTCCCATCTGAATGGGTTTAGCACTAACGACCCTACAATAACAAGGATTGCCAATCCACAAGGCTTTGTAAGTGTGACACACAAAATCGAGTTCTACGATAAAAACACAGAAAAGATGCACTAAATAATAATTCATTGATTAAAATAAAAATGGATATGATCCTCTGTGACATTTTTTGCAATATAAGAATGATTCTCCTGATTCAATCTCTGATATGTTTGCAATTTGAAAATGGAGAAGAAGACCAGAACAATGTTGTTTTGGTCAAATTGTAGGGAGTCATTTACGTAATATTAATAATTCCGTTAACATTGTTAGTCCAATGTGATATTTAAGAAGATTAAATGGGACATTCAGACAATTGAAAAATTAAGGAGATTTAGTGATACCGAGTGACAGATAGAAGGAGTTTTATGTAAAGTACTATTTTTTAAAACAAGACAAATCTTATAAAAATTACGGTGACTTTAAATACGGATTGTAACTAGTTCTAATATATGGAAGAGAAAATGAGATTGATGAATTTCAAAACTATGAAGAATTATCATTGAAATTTTTCACCACATAAAAATATATAATATCAACTAATTTAAAATTAGACTGGTCTTCTGAAAATTAGTCGAGATATGCGTCAATTACCTCAATCACTCTGAATTATAAAAAAAAATTAATTCAAAATTGGATACCATATAATATCGGTAATAATTGCATCCCATAATATCTCTCATTTTAAATAGGTATTTGGCCGACCGGCAAAAGTGCGTAGTTGAAGCGTCGGCCAAGTCAATGTCTAATACTTGAAACAAGACTTCCCTCGAGGATAAAAGTGAGGTACGGTGACAAGTTTGAAGTATTGGTCTATGGAGGAAAGAAGTTTGATGTAAAAGATTTCACAAAGTTTTTGATGTTTCGGACGTCAACCTCAAAGTTTGAATTGAGTTTCCATTAATGACTATGATTACACTAAACGAGAGAATATCATCAAAATTCTGAAGGCTTAGCCTTCAAAATTTATTTATCTTAAACTTCCATTAAATAATATATCTCCTCATAACTCAATATAGATTTCCAGCTAAGGATTCTAAATCGAAAGTATTTTAATAAAAATCTATTTTTATATCAAAATATGTATTTCTAGATTATTCAAGTTCAAAAACAAGTTTTCCAAAATAGAAAGGACATAGACTTAAATATTATGTATACAAAAAATATGCTAATAGCTAAGCAAAAGTTCAACATTTTTTTTTCAAAATAAAAGAACTTGTATAGATCTATTAACAAATTTAGAAAAACACTTAGGAGATATTGACTAATATTGATTTTTAGGTAAACTTCATCCTTAAACCTACCGTATAAAAATTTAGTTACTCATGTTTGTAAAAGATATCATGGATGTGAAATGCATAATAATGCTAAGACTAAAAATAGAAGTAAAAAAGACAAACTTACCAATGAAACTTAAAAATCTGGAGAAAATGAACACATAGTTGATTCCAACGACTTGCCAGAAAAATAAGAAAATAGAGCAAGAACACAAAATAAAGCTAAAGCCTTATATTACTTACTTCTTAAATAGATAATGTCCTACACTTGAAGAGAAAATCTCAGGGAAAAATGAAGAACTTCAAGAATGTGAAAAACTAGAGAGAGAAACTCTAAAAACTATAGAAGGCTTCAAAGTACAAAAAAGTGAAAATGTCTAAATCTCTTTTGCTCCCCTATTATACATACATACATGAGTCAAAAAAGCTACAAAAACTAAGCCTAAAATGCTCCTTTACATCCCCTTACATATCAAAAGTTAGGTGAAGGAAAATTCCAAAAAGTGATAAAACACAAAATGCGAAAATAACATTTATTGCAGCGTTATCTACCGATATAAACCTAAAAAGGACCATGTTCCACCAGTAGTGTACCGGTACAAATCCAAAATTTCTTTTGTTTACGAATCACTTTGTACTGGTAGTCTACCGGTACAACTTCGCTTTTTCTTCTTTCTATCGGTAGTTTACCGGTAGAAACTGGCTCTACCTCGATTTGGTTCCGAAATTTTAACTTCAGCTTCGGCCTCCAATCTTCCATCCCAAACTTTCATAACATCATCCTTCAACTGTCTAAAACTTTTGCAATTCAGTTCTAGGCTTTAGGGCTTCGGAATGGCTCTCGAATTCGATTCTTTTGCTCAGAAAACCTGAGATGGAGACAATGAGAACCTTCCATGCACAATCAAGCAATTTTTTGGAATTAAAGCTTTAATGGATGCACAATGGACATGTTTGAGCTTTAAGGATATGTAACAAAGTGTGTTCAACGCGCCCTCCAACTTGAAAATTACTAGTCCCTAGCAACTCATCAATCAAAAACAACAAGATACAAAATGAATTCCCCTGAAATGTAACGCCTATATATGCTTGATCCTACCAATTCAACAATAATTGTAATTCTTTGCATGAACCAAAATCAATCCCAGTGACAATTAAATCATGAACAACATTGAACAAGTCTAGCCTAGGAAAGCAAAAGAAGGAAGGTGGCCAATTTGAGCCTCGATTCCAATCTCACGGTTTGCTCTCACAATGGGGATTCATTCAACTGAAACAAAATGTTGCATCTCTAGATTTGCATAAAAATTATGCAAAGCGATATAAGGAAAACTCATACATTCAAATGATTCAGTGCAATCAATAAGTCTATGTTACATATGTGTATCAATGCAGTATGATAATTACAAGCGTTAAAAAATTTATGCAACTACTCGATCATGCATCAAAGTGGAATCCAAGATGTTTCAAAGGATCAATTAGGACTTAATAGCATATAATGATATGGGTTGACATGAATGATGTACAAAATCAGTGCCAGTTTTAGCATGGCTTGATCATCTACCCAAAGACCGACACATAAATCCAACTACCCAACCATGTACGCTTGTGCTAAAAGAAAGAAAAATAAAACAATACAGCTACCGACTCAATTTTTGCTACACTCATACTACTAGTAACTGCCATCAACTATAACAATAACAACCAATCAAAAACCGTCCACAGTCAACGCAAATAACTTTTCCCAAACCATTACATGTTGTCATCATCCCTCCTTCCTCTCCCTTAAAGAAAATAACATGCTCCTCGTCCTCCTCCTTATCATCATCTGACTCTTCTTCCCCCTCGAAATATAAGGGCACATGCTCCACGCTGCTATATCATCAATGCAAAACTGTTGCCTCATAAGAATCTTTTCTTGTGTCCGTCCAAGTTGCCTTTGGATTTTCATGATTTTGGTTTGACAATAGAAGAGGACTTTTATGATTTTCAGCGTTTTCTCTTTGAAAGTACTTGGACCGGATTAGTTAGGAGCTTGGCCAGAGAATTGGCTGGGTCTAGAAGATGGTAATGGAAGAGGAGCTTTGAATGAGACATTCTTATTACTTTTTGTAGTTTTAGTTATTGACCCAAACTCAGGAAATATCTAGATATCTGTGGATAATCGGTCAACTCCGGCCTCAAGGCAAAGAGTGGTGATCATAGCGGGGTACGAAAAACTTGTTTGAATGGTGGAGGCTCTTCAAAAATCAATGATTTGCTCCATGAAGGCAAAAAGCAATTTTACCTCGGGTCTTCTTGATGCTTTCTCTATCCCACGAGAGAAAGTGTTGAAATGTAAAATTTTATTAAGTAGTAATAATGCTCCTTGAGTTTTCCAATTGCAAATCTCCCATTGTATGCCCTCGCATTGATATACATCTCCCTCAAATAGTCATTCAAGTCAAACTCTTCATCTTTTCAAGGGAACATGCAATTGACTTGGCCAATTAGTGGGCACTCCAAATATAGTGAGATAGTGAGAGGTGTTATTCTCACAACCTTGTTTCTAACCCTTGACTCGATAAATTGCCCATAATTGTTTGTGTCTAAGTGAGTATAAAAGGCCTCCACAATGGGGCATCTGTAGCTCTTAACTTTGTTAAACTAAAGGATAATCCTTACTCCTCTATTTGGCGAATCATAGTGACTCGCTCTATATTCTCCCAATGTACCATATGTTAAGAAGTGATCTCTCGCCCGAGAATCGATGCCTCCCAAGTCTTTTGTTTTTTTTCCTTAGTAATTTCTTCCTTGGATTTTTTTTTTCTAAGGGTTTGATTACCTTTTGTTTTTGGCTTTACTATCAGATTCTTCCCTCACATTACCACCCTCACTTCCTTCTTCTTCAGAATTGACCAAGGTCTGTTTGTTCTGGGACATTACATAGACAACCAATGAGAGAGATAAACATCCAATAAAATAGAAGAGCCAAGAAATCACCTGTGACATTTCAGAAATTGCTGAAACCTTAAGGAGCCAAGCCATTTGAGCAATGCAGATGGATTTTCAAAAGCTAGAGTTAGGGTTTGAGGGATTTTGGACTGAAGTGGTTCATGTATGGAGGAGGAGAGGGATTTCGGAGTATGGGGGATAGGATTTTGGAGTGTGGTGGTTGAATGGAGGTTGGGGTTTAAAACATTTGAGAGAGAGAGAGAGAGAGAGAGAGAGAAATTTCACCCAAATTGTGCAAATCACCCCAAAGGTTTGCTTTGAAATGTTGCGTAATGGGAAAATGAAGTGGCTAGAGTTTTTAACTGATTTGAAGATTTTTTTTTTTGAAATTTACATGTTGTACTGGTAGTGTACCGCTATACACCCAATTTTTCTTCATTGTACCAGTAGTGTAGCAGTACAAAGTGACTCTGTCTAAAAAATTTAACTCAAAAGTTTTTGCGTTCTAATTCACTTTGAAACCCATAGAACCCTTCAATACCCTTCTCATATCATCCCTGGACATTTGCTTGATTGGTTCACAAATTTTCAAAATTTTGGGCATTGTTCACATTCTACCAATACTATATCGGTACAAACTGTATTTTTCTTGTTCTACTTGTTCTACCGATACTGTACTGGTAAAAACATCCTCTGTCTCGAATTTTGCTAAAAAACTTGCTCCATTTTCCCTTCCAACCTCACAACACCTTTAATAATACTCTCTATACCACCCCTAAACATTCGGCAACCTACGCAGTTTACAAAAATTTTAAAAATTTGGATTTGGTTCAAAATTGGACTACAGAACTTATTTGTGGTTTGATCATGCAAGAAATGCATATTATCCTTTCCCTTGTACATTATGGATTCCAAATTGATTCATGCAAGATGTTGATATGAATAGAGCATGACATGTGCTAGTCAAGAATGCATAGAGTTTGAAGTTGATACATGGGATGCGGTAAAAATGAATCTCCACTCTATATGAAACATACTTAATTACACACCTTAACTCAAAGTGTTCAAAATAGTTCATATTCTCACAAGTAGGATGATTTGGCATGTACTATAATACTAGGTGGCAATCAAGCATATGCTAACTAATAATTGCAAAGAAAATGCAACAAAATTTTAAAACAAATTGGGACTAAAATGAATCTAAAATGGACTAAACCCTCCCCCAACTTAAAATTTACATTGTACTCAATGTAAGAAGACAACACATCATAAAGCATAAAAGAGGGACGAATATACCTTTGAGGTGGAATGTCAACCACCACATACCTTGACCAAATTTAAGGATTTCTCATCACTTGTTCTGTTTGTCATTGGAGAAAATGACTCCAAGCAATCAACAATTTCATTAGTGGGTAAGTCCATGAATATAAATGATAATAAAAACAGAAATAAAATAAGTAAGAAATAATCCACCACTTTCTTCATGCAAAAGATATGGGTACTACTTTTCTCTCTCAGTCAAATATTGAGGTTCTCTAGTCGTTGGATGGACAATATGTATAGAATTCAACGATATCTTGAGAAGTGGTGCCATCAACCAATAGGCTACCACTCTCTTTGGAGCTACCAAATTCCTTACTTATCATTCCGTATTGAAACAATCTCCACGGAATTGTACATTCAATTCAAATGGTTCGGACAGATTTCTCGCCGCTAACTATGCGTTTGCCGTCAGACCAACCTTGTAGGTAGTACATACATAGCTTTGATAAGATGGCTATACCAGACTGTCAGATGTCATTTGAGCATGACAAACGCTAGAGGTATCTGAAACTCCATGAATTTATGGTCTCCTACAAGGTTATCAATACTGTACCATACCGTACCAATCGGTACCAGATTTCTTTTTATAGTTGCGAAAAAGGAAATTAATTTTTTTGGCTTTCTCCATGGTTTATATATATATATATATATATGTATATTGATAGTTGCAACAAATGCAATACGATACCCAGTATATGACCAATACCAATACGTACCGTACCAATAGACAAATCGGTACTCAAGCTGATTCAGTATTCAAAACCTTGGTCTCCTAGACTTCAATAAAGCTCACGAAACTAAAGAATTGGGGTCCACTAACTCCTCGACGAATTCCTCATAGATAGGATTTTTCAATTACTCAACAGATTCCTCAGGATCAAAGTTCTCAATGAAAGATTTCAGGCGGTAGCCATTCGCCTTGAAGCGAGTCTCATTTTTGGGATTCTCAAGTTCAACCGCTCCATGAGTGGAGAAGGTTTTTAGAATTTAAGGACCACTCCATCAGGATCATAATTTTTTCGAAAAAAGATGAAGTCTAGAGTTATACAATAACACTTTTTGGCCTAGGGTGAATGTCTTGCGAACAATATTTTTTCTTGAAAGGCCTTGACCTTATACTTGTAAATGTAAGCATTGTCGTAAGTATCTCGAAGAATCTCCTCTAATTCATCCAATTGGAGCTTGCGATGGGCACCGGCTTGGGACAAATGATAGTTCAATTGTTTGATCGCCCAAAAAGCGTTATGTTCCATTTTCTGTCGGCAAGTGAAGAGCTTTGCCATATACCAAGTGGTATGGAGACATATCCAAGATAGTCTTATATGTGGTACGATAGGCCCACAAAGCATTTATGAGTTGGAGAGACGAATCTTTGCGATTAGGATTTTTCATTTTTCTAAGATATACTTGATTTTCCCGTTAGCCAACTCGGCTTGACCATTGATTTGGAGATAGTAGGTGGTAGACACTTTATTGTTAACCCTATATTTTTGCATAAGGGCGGCTATAGACCGATTGCAAAAGTGCTTCCCTTGGTCATTAATGAGTGTCTTGGGCATTCCAAATCTTGCAAAGATGTGCTCTTTGAGAAACTTGACAACGACTGAATGGTCATTGGTGCAAGTTGGGATAGCCTCTACTCACTTGGACACATAGTCTATAGCAAGAAGGATGAATAGATGCTCACAAGAATTTGGAAAAGGTCCCATGAAGTCAATCACCCCACAATCAAAGATTTCTATAATAAGAATGGGGTTTAGGGGCATCATATTCCAAGGGGAAAGAGCTCCCAATTGTTGACACCTATCGCAAGATTTGCAATATTTAAAGGCATCCTTACATAGATCTAGCCAATAAAAATCGCATTGTAGAATCTTGGCAGTGGTTTTCTTGGAGGAAAAATAGCCTTCACATGCTTCAGTGTGACAAAATGAAAAGATATCCCTTTGTTCATCATTGGGCATACACTGTCGGACAATTTGGTCCGCACAAAACTTGAATAGGTAAATGTCATCGAAGACGAATCTTCTTACCTCCAATAACAATTTTCTTCAATCTTGCCGAGTTTAATGTTGAAGGACTTGTCCAATGGTCAAGTAATTAGTGATGTCGGCATACCATGGGCAACTCGAGATGGCAAAGAGTTGCTCATTGAAGAAGGAATAGAGAATGGGAAGAGTAATAGTATGGTCCTCAAATTCGAGGCGTGACAAGTGGTCAGCGACCACATTCTCAACCCCCTTTTTATCCTTGATGGTGATGTCAAACTCTTGCAACAGAAGGATCCACCGGATAAGGCGGGTCTTGGCATCAGGCTTAGTCACGAGGTACTTGAGAGCGGCATGATCAATGTAGACAATAATGGGCAATCCTATTAGTTAGGATCAAAACTTGTCGAGCGCAAACACAATGGCCAAAAACTCTTTTTCGTTGGTGGTGTAATTGAGTTGAGAAATCACATGAGGTACCTTCCCATCTCTTTGGCCAAGGAATGTGCCTATGGTATAGTTGCTAGCGTCACACATGAGCTAAGATGGCAAGCCCCAATTGGGTGGTTGCAAGATTGGAGGAGTTGTAAAACTAATTTTGAGTTTAGAGAAAGCTTCACATTCACGTGTCCACTCAAAGGGTGTGTTCTTTGAAAGCAAATTGATACAACGGATCAAAAATGGTGCTAAAATTTTGAATGAAACACCGATAAAATCCTGTGTGTCCAACGAATGAGCAGATGTCCTTGACACACTTGGAAGTGATAGCTTAGAAATAATTACAACTTTTGACTTATCTACCTCTATTCCCTTGGCAGAAACACTGTGGCCGAGCACGGTACCTTGGGTGACCATAAAACGACATTTCTTCCAATTAAGCACGAGGTTTGTCTCTTCGCACCTCACAAGTACGGACTCTAGATTTTTCAAGCATGACTCAAAGTAGTCATCTAAGACGGAGAAATCGTCCATAAACACTTTCACCATCTTTTCAATCATGTTGCTGAATATTCACGTCATACACCTAGAGAAGGTGCTGGGTGCATTGCAAATCTCAAAAGGCATGTGAGGTAAGCAAAAGTGTTCAATGGACAAGTGAAAGTAGTATTCTCTTGGTCCTCTAGGGAAATCTCGATTTGGTTATATTTGAAATAACCATCACGAAAGCAACAAAAGGAACGATCGACTATCCTTTCCAATATTTGGTCAATAAAAGAAAGAGAGAAGTGGTCTTTTCTCGTGCATGAGTTAAGCTTCCTATAGGTGATACAAACATGCCACCCAGTGATGACACGTGTTGGGATTAAATCTCCATATTCATTGGCCATCATGGTGACACCGGATTTCTTAAGCACCACTTGGATGGGGCTCACCCATTAGCTATCAGCAATATGGTAGATCATGCCCACATCCAACAACTTTAAGATCTCATCTCACACAACATCCCTCATGATGGGATTCAATCAGCATTGTGGTTTGCAAAATGGCTTAATATCATCCTATGTGATGTTTGTAAAGCAATGAGCTTATACCTTGGATTTTGTTTATGGCCCACCCGATAGCCTTCTTATGCGCCCTCAAAATCGTCAAAAGTCCTTGCTTTTAGTGAGCCTCGAGGTTTGAAGAGATCACTACCGAAAAGGTTTCAGTATCACCAAGAAAACATATTTTAGATTAGAGGGAGGAGTTTTGAGTTCAAGTTTGGATAGTTAGACATTGGATAGAAGGTTTTTGAATTTGGCAGGAGTTAATTCTTCAAAAGTGGGCACCCATCTCTCGGTGCCCATCACCTCTGTGGCCTCGAGGAGAGAGTAGAGGTACTCCACCTCGGGCGAATCAAGAAAATTAGCCTCATCAACCGCAAGACAAGTTTGCAGAGGGTCAAAAAAAGATGACAATCGACGTGTTCTTGTACTAAAGTATTAATGATGCTCATGTCACGGATCTCGTCATCATCGCCCATTTGGTTCCCAATGTTAAAAATGTTCAACTTAAGGGTCATGTTTTTGAATGTCATCTTAAGTAGCTAATTTTGGCAATGAATCACTGCATTGGACATAGTTAAGAAAGGCCGTCCAAGAATGATAGGCGTTTGGCCTTGAAAATTAGACACGGGACATGTGTCAAAGACAATGAAATCCACTAGATATACAAAATTGTTCACTTGGACCAACACATCTTCCACTAAACCCCCCAACACCTGGACACTTCTATCAGCTAATTGTAGGGTCACTAAGGTTGATTTCATATCCCCCAACTTGAGTTGCTTATACACAAATTGAAACAAATGCTAAAAATGTGGTTAGTTGTAAGGTGGATATATGGTTCAATATCATGTTTAAAAATTTCACCAAAAACACAATAAAGTTTGAAATCACACAAAAGAAGCAACAAAAGAATTTTTATTAACTTCTTCGATGATTGCGACAGAGCAAGAAAATATAAAAGATAATTAGTGTGTTGATCCCTAAAAACTAATTAATATATTAATTAAATATATTTATAAGCAAAAATCCTTTTATTCAATTTTGAATTACTAGTTACCTTCAAAAACTGTCCAACTCCCTTCAAATGCTTGTTGGGTTTTTTTTATCGAATCTCAAAGGCACAATTGTCTACACATCATTTTTAAACAAAATTTCCCTTATTCGAATTTAAAACGTGTTTGAATTAATTTCTTTGTCACTTGAGACTCTTATGTGCTACGTCGGCAATAAAAGCAAAATATGTTATAAAAACCTAATAGTTAAAACTTGTGACTTAAGAATTTACTTATGCTAACTCTTATGAAATTATTCCACACATGATTATACTTTGATTTTAATTGAAATGGACAACGGAATTAGTCTTGTAGATATTAGTGGAGGTTATAAAAAGGAATAGAATCGATAACCCAGGGCGACACTAAACAATTAAGGGTACAGCGGTAAAATAAATCGTGGATCGTCTCCGCCAATTATTCACATCGACAACTGCGAGTCGCCTTTGCAAGAAACGATTGCTACACGGATAAAGGCCCAACTTTTTCGGTCTATCTGTACTGTACCTCTTATATACCACACATCGGAATACGGATACTCCTTCAACAATTCGTTCACTTTTCCGACACACTGCGGCTTCCTTTACGGTCAAAATTAGGGCTTTTGGACATTTTGAACGCTTTCCGCTTTTTTATTAGGGGTTTGTGTATGAAATCTGCAAATTGGTGTGATGTTTACGCCGCAGAGGAGGCCTGCGCTTAAGATTACGCCGCGGACTGACGGCGGTGGCAGTGACACCAACCATAGAAATTCTGGGAAGGGGAAGGCGGTGGCGTTTATAGACGGTCCCCCGCCGCCGCCGTTGAGTTCGTTAAATGAAAGCAGGATGAAGGCGGTGGAGGACGAGGAGGGGGATATGGATGATTGGAGGAGGTTTAGGGAGGCGGGGTTGTTGGACGAAGGGGAAATGGAGAGGAAGGATTGGGCAGCGCTCGCTGAGAAGGTTTCCAGGCTTGAGAGAGAGGTTAGATTAAAATGGTTGTGGATTTTGACTAATTTTGGTTATCATTCGATTGTTTTGCTACAAGTATACCCATGTTGTCTCAGCAGTATGTTTTTGCTCTAATGGTATGATAGTTAATCCGTGGTTCAAATGTTTATGCTTTAAATTGGCTCGTTTGGTAAAGTTTGATTTAAAATTGAAGATATCGATCGAGAATTGCTCGAATTTCAAATTGATAGTTTATATGTGAATTTCCTTTTTGAATTTGTGTGTTTTGTCATGACGGATTTGAAGTGAATGAAATGTTTCAGGTTAAGAATTGTAGTTATACAGGGATCCCACTTTTATACTTTCATCTATGTCTAATTCATTTCAAGTTCTAGTTATACAAGTCACTTTAGGGTTAAACCGCTGATATTTTTGTCGAT
Organism: Arbutus unedo; assembly: GCA_014822125.1. Classification (NCBI taxonomy): domain Eukaryota; kingdom Viridiplantae; phylum Streptophyta; class Magnoliopsida; order Ericales; family Ericaceae; genus Arbutus; species Arbutus unedo. The sequence continues at coordinate 16,191 of JABCMJ010020683.1, read as the reverse complement.
ATAAAACAATGAGGGTACGTTTGGTTTGATAGAATGAGCATTGGAATGGAATTGTGATTCCAATGAAATTTCTAGTCTTTTGTTTGGTTCATCAATCAGATGTGTTTTGTTATATGGATGATACACTAAAATTACTTTTGACACACCAAAAAATATTACTTTCACACTAAACTACATTATTGTCACACCAAAATATATTGTCGCCCCACCAAAATACAGTATTACTACACCAAAATTGTTACTTCCACTCCAAAATTCACCAATACCAAACCAAAATTACTAATTCCACACCAACATGTACTAATGCCACACCAAAATTATACGTATGCGCTAAAATTTATTGTTCACACCAAGGTTACTACTCCTGCATTAAAATTCATTATTGACAAATCAATACATCCTCTAAAAATATAGTATATTGAAGCTAAAATAAGAATGAGAAAGGTTAGTCCTAAGCACAACCAAACATGGTAATTGGAATGGATATTCCAATCTCATTCAATTCCAACCTCAATTCCATTCCTACGTTCATTCCTTTCCATTGAACCAAACGCACCCTAAGTTCCTTGATTTGGAAACTACATTTGTGGAAACATGCCCTAGTGGTTTCTGTGTTTCGGGATTAGTGGTCAAAACTCAACCTATTAAGCTTGAATTTATGCGTTCGAACTTGGGGTAGCCATGTTTGCATATATAATACCAAATGTTAGATCTGTGCCCAATCTGTCCTCCCAAATCCCCCATCATTGGTGACTAAATTGGTGTTTTTTCAACATGTAAAGGTTTGTGAATTTTACCTTACTCCCTGAGTGTTGTTTAAAAACGACTCCCCACCCCCCACCCTTTTGATTTCTTATTACTCAATTTTTTAATAGGTATGCCATGTAATTTGTTCTCATCATGTATGTGTATGGCATATAAGGACTTATTGATGTTGGCTTGATTTTGAACTTCAACATACTAGTTGAAGTTTCATATGCAATTTTCGGCAATGTAGATTATGTTTCACATTGACTTTTTTTCCCCAACAGCTTTTTGATTATCAGTATAATATGGGGCTTCTGCTTATTGAGAAGGAGAAGTGGGCGTTGAAGTATGAGGAATTAAGAGAATCACTGGCTGAGGCTCAAGAGGTCATCAAACGAGAGCGAACAGCGCATTTGATTGCAATATCTGAAGTTGGGAAGCGAGAGGAGAATATGAGTAAAGCTTTAGGGGCTGAAAAGCTGTGTGTGGCTGATGTAAGATGCTTCTTCCTACTTTCTGTATCTATCTGCGGCATAAACGGTATAAATTTCATGAAATGTCTTTCATTATCGCCCCAGCATTTTTACTGTTTGACATGTCATAGACTCATGGATATTGTCACATAGTTTGGTTTTTGCTTACACCAGCATTCCCATTTCCAATCCATTTTTTTTATGTTGAAGAACCCCTTGAAAGTAGGAGGTGTATTCTATTTTTTATGAGGTGGTCAATTAGCACCTATATTTGTTGTAGGCTTTTACAGTCAGTGAAGAAATTAAGTATTGGGTTATGGCTTGTTTTGGATGTGGTAAGTTGCCGAGTCTTGAGAAAATTGTTTCTAGTGTTTTCAATTGTCATTTTATAGTGGGTCTTAACCGTATGGATAAAATTTACTATTTGGAGCCTGGCTTGGTTTGAAAGTAGTAAGTGGTTGGATTTTTAGCAAGTGGTTCCAAGAGTTTTCAGATTGTCAAAGTAGTCATTTTGGGTGTTCGGGCTGTCAAAGTGGAGAGGAAGGATATAGCTGGGTGGCCTTTTGCAATAAGGTCAGGAATTCAAAGATAAAGACTTGAGGGTAATGAACAGTAAGGAGAAACAACCTTCCCCCCCCCCCCCCCCCCCAAAAAAAAAAAATTCCGTTCGCCTCGCGGTCACCCATATTTAATTATCAGAAACACAGATACTAATAGTACATGGATCACTGTTCTAAAAGTTGGTGTCTAGGCGCAAGGCGATAGTGGGCCGACTAGTGGTGCCTAGGCGCTAGGTGGTGGCGGTCCGACGTATATAGGCATTTTGGCATTAGTCGGCAATTAGACAACGTCTAATCCGCTATCCTGAATAATCTGGAGGTTGAAATAGTAAATTTTCTTTCAAAAAATCTGACTTAAATTTGTATTATCTGAAATCAATTTTGGGATTTTGTGTGTTAATCTTTGAATTTCATTTGGTTTTGAACTTTGAACGTTGTTTTTGACTTGTTATTTGTTGCTACTTAATTTTAGTTCCTAGTGTTACTTTAGCCTTAATTAATTTCTTACTAATCTTATGTTATTTCTTACTCAAACTTTAAGGAGAGGCAATATAAAAACCTGACTAATCTCTAGGCGCCGACTTGTTCGGAGTGTTCTGACCAGTCGGCCTAGGAGCTAGGCGCCCCTCTTCTGCTCGACTAGCTCCTAATGATTTTGAAAACATTGACAGTGATTGCCTTGATGAGACATCCCTGCCTCCCAGGGCCACCTTATTGAGGTGTCGCAAGGCCAACCTTTGCTGATAAAATTGAGTGATTTCTTTAAGTGTGTAGAAGAGTTTCTGGACAGCGTCACTGTCAGCAGATAAAAGGACATAGATTCTTGGTTGGTTGTTAGTCTTTTAGTCATATTTGGAATATTATCACGAGATTAGCAACTTCATGACTGTCTGGTAAGATTTACACACGAAAGTTACTTATTCATAATGGTTAATGGAAAATAAGACTTGTGAACCTATATTACAACGTAGGTCTATAGATCTTGAAATTATTTAGTATTCGTGACTCGACTCTCAATGAAGCAAAACTGCTGAAAACTGAGATGATATTGATCACCAACTTAATAGCTCTAAGCCAGTTGTTAACAAGGACTTGGAATAACTGTAAAACCTAGACCAGAAAGGCTTACTTATTTTGTGTCTTAGATTTCAATTTTGAGCGTCTAAGCTGGAGGGGGGTGGTTTCTTCTTCCTTCTTATTGACTATACATAGTTCTCCCCCCACAACCCCCAACGGAATTCTGTATGTGTTTATCAAATTTTTCTTGCATTTGGATATTGAGATCTTTCAACTGCTCATCTTGACTACCTTTATTTTGCCATCACCTGGAAATTGGAATCCCTTCATGGGTTTTGGTTTTTTACTTGTTTGTGGATATTGGATTTTTTAAAGCATATTCTCATAGCTTTACATATATAGTATGGTATCTGGATGTACCCCGTTTTACTAGAGATATTTTGTTGTTATTCCCTGGCATGTCTCTATCCAAGGAAATATAAAAGCTACAGAAATAGGAACATCTACTTTCTATTAGGCACACCACATTTTATCACCTGCGAAGTGTTATTCTACTACAGCTATGCATATAGACCTAAAATGCATCACTACATAACATTTGACCTTTTGAAAAAGCTGTTGAAGCCTGAAGGTAGAAGATTCTGTGTGTGTGTGTGTGTGTCATGGGAGAGTAGATATTTTCAATCATCTAAGTACACATTTAAGCCCTGCCCTTACATTACTTGTCGGAAAAAATACCTCACAAAAGCCAGAAGATTGATCAAGGGAATACCAAAAGCTTTGACAACATGAAGTATTAGTCAAATCAAACTCCACTGATTATGTTAGCATCAGGATACACTGAAAACAGAATTTATTATTGATCCATCCGTAGATAAGCCCTTGCTAACACCATTCTTGAGTGGTTGTTTTGTCCCTTTCTTTTTGGTGCTAAACCCTACAGCAAGCACCTTTAGGAATCCCATGGGTGGCAAACCTTATATCGTACCATTTTGGAATATCCTTCCATGGAGGTTGGGCTATGCCGTGTTACCAGGAACTACCCTAGAGATTTATGCTTTGGATGTACATTCGAAAAATGGTACACCTCTTTCCAAAATGGTGATTTTAGCATTTTGAAAGCAATCTCCCAAAGTCTGGATTTACTGTTATGAAATGTTTTTTCCATTTCAAATTTTATTATCTTTAATGAGATGTTTATCACTTCAAAGAAGTATATTCTCATTTTGTATTCCATAGAAGGCTATTCCTTTCGTATCACAATTTAGGGCCTGTTGGGATACCACGTTGCCATTCCTCTTCCTCCTGCAGTCCTACTAGAGCGATTGGCTTTTCAGGTACAATAGGTTTATAACTTAGAGGGCTGCCCAGGGTACCAAGTGCATCTTTGATACCACTGCCTAGGTACCTGTGATTGGTCCATATGGTAAGCTGTCAAGCAAAACTAACATTGCATTTAGCATTGTTACCTTCGCTGTCTGTGGTAGCTGTGACATATAAAGTATGCTTTGACATTGCGTTTGTGACAATTTTTGTTCTGTGTACTTCATATGCTGTGGTGAAGTACTCTTTTCAGTTTTGGTTTCTGTTACTTGCAACTTCTTTCTATTAACTTAGGCATGTTATTAGTAGTATAGGGGTATGACTTGTATCTATCTTTTTCCCCAAGGATTCTGTAATTTTCTAATAGTTAGTCTATTTGTATGCCATGTGGTGAGCTCTACCTTCTATATTGAACCATGTCTGTGTTATTGTGGTATATCCATGCAGCTTGAGAAGGCATTACGGGAATTGCATGCAGAGCATGCAGAAGTCAAGTTTACATCTGAGGCTAAGATAGATGAAGCAAATGCCTTGGTTGCTGGAATCAAGGATAAATCATTTGAGGTGGAGGAAAAATCGCATGCCGTTGATGCGAAACTTGTCGAGGCAAGTAGACGTAATACAGAGATGGAGAGGAAACTACAAGAGCTGGAGGCTTGTGAAAGTGTGCTTCAGAGAGAGCGCCTATCCTTTAACACAGAGTATGTTCTCTAACAACTTCATGTCATGCTTGTGTTTGCTCTAATTTTGAAGTTTTTGGTGAGCATTAATTTTTGCATTCCTCTGTTTTTATCAGGCGAGAAGCACATGATGCGACTTTCCATAAACATAAAAAAGATTTGCAAGAATGGGAGAAGAAACTGCAGGAAGGCGAAGAGAGGTTGTGTGAGGGTCGTAGAACCATGAATCAGAGAGAGGAAAAGGCAAATGAAAGGGACAGGACGCTTGAGCAGAAAGAGAAGACACTTGAAGTGGCACAGAAGAAGATTGAGTTGAATAGCAAAACTTTAAAGGAGAAAGAAGAAGATATAGAGAATAGAATTTCGGACTTAGTTGCAAAAGAGGAAGTGAGCTTCTGATTCACTTCAGTTGTTTTGTATGATATTGATGAAGTCATACTTCCCAAAACGAATATGTAAATTACATTGATGAAGTCATCAACACTATTTATCTCCTGTCTAATTTTGTTGCAGAAAGCTGAATCTCTTAGAAGCTGCCTGGAGATGAAGGAGAAGGAATTACTTGCTTTGACTGAAAAGCTTAGTGCTAGGGAAAGGGTGAGTTGCAATGTCTAATCCTCTTAATCGTTGTAGGTTAAGTTTACATAGTATAAACTGGAGGAGGCTGCATGTTATGTATATACAAGGGCTATATTTGCCACACATTCAATATTCTTTCACTTCACATTACTATTTTTTTTAATCTTTTAGTTTTGTCACGCGAAAGCTACTTATGTATCTGGTGGCACACTTGGTCAAAACTCAAAAGCAAGTTGCTCCTATTTGATAATTTTTTTGGGACTATGGTGGAGTGCATGGGATTCATGTTTGGTCACTTACCCTATAATGACATATATGTTGCATCTACATTTTTCCAATTAATCAAATTATTTGCTTCATCCCATATAACGGACCACGATTTTTAATCGTTTTTTGTTAAGCTGCCAGATGTCTGTATTGCATGTAGAAAGAGGTCAATATTGATAGAATTGGTATTGGAAAATTTGTAAATGGTTTTTCTCATCAAGCTCTGGTTCTATTATCATGCTTAATTTTTCTTCTTCGGTTATAGGTGGAGATCCAGAAGGTCCTTGGTGAGCAAAGGGTCTTGCTGGATACAAAAGGGAAGGAATTTGATTCGGAAATTGAAGAAAGGAGGAAATCTCTTGATGATGAACTTAGATGCAAGGCAGAAGCAGTGCAGCAAAAAGAAGCAGAAATAAACCACATGGAGGAAAAACTTCGGAAAAGAGAGCAAGCACTGGAAAAGAAGTCTGAGAGACTCAAGGAGAAAGAGAAGGATCTTGAAGCAAAATTGAAAGACGCAAAGGAGAAGGAGAAGACTGTCAAAACCGAGGAAAAAAGACTGGAAGTTGAAATGAAACAAATGGTTTCCGATAAAGAAAGTTTGCACTCTGTCACAAATGAGCTCGATAAATTAAGGGCTGAGATAAGTCAGCGCGAACTTCAGATACGCGAAGAGGGGGAAAAACTCATAATTGCTGAAGAAGAGAAGGCTGAACATCTTCGTTTGCAGTTAGAGTTGAAAGATGAGATAGAGAAGTACAGGCTCCAGGAGGAGTTACTTTTGAAAGAAGGCGAGGTTCTGAAGCAGGATAGGAAGAAATTTGAGGAAGAGTGGGAAGCATTGGATGAGAAACGAGTTTCTATTACTAAAGCGTTGAGGGAAATTGATGAGAAAAAAGATGAGCTAGAAAAATCGCGACACTCGGAAGAGGAATGGTTGGAAAAGGAGAGAGTTGCGACACAGGATTATATAAAGAGAGAGTTGGAAAACGTCAGGTTAGAGAGAGAATCATTTGCAGGCGTGATGAAGCATGAGCAGTCGGTTTTGTCTGAAAAAGCACGAAGTGAACACAGTCAATTAATTCACGAGTTCGAGTTGAGAAGAAGAGATCTCGAGACTGAGTTTCACAATAGGCAAGAAGAAATAGAGAAATACCAGCGCGAAAGGGTGAGGTCATTTGAGGAGGAGAGAGGGAAAGAACTCACCAATATCAGCTACTTGAAGGGAGTTGTTCAGGGGGAAATAGAGGAAATGAGGTATGAAAGGCGTAAAATGGAAAAGAAAAAACTGGAAGTGGCTTTGAACAAGCAGCAGCTGGAAACAGACCAACTTGAAATGCGTAGGGACATTGACGAGCTTGTCGTTCTCAGCAATAAGATCAAGGACCAGCGCGAACAATTCATCAATGAAAGAGGCGGGTTTCTGGCATTTGTTGAGAGGCTTAAGAGTTGTACAAACTGTGGGAATATTATGCAAGAATTCGTGCTTTCTGATCTTCAGTTACCTGACATGGAAGAAAGTGAGGCCTTTTCGTTTCCTAAATTGGCAGATGAAGCATTAATGAGCTCTCTGGGTGCTGTTGAAGGAACAAGTATCAGAAGATCTCCTGTGTCTTGGCTTCGTAAATGTACCTCAAGGATTTTCAAGTTATCTCCTAGTGATGCTCAAAATATGGAATCACCTTTGTCTGACATAGAAGTCAATAGAGCAGATAGAGCAGATGTAACATATGTAGAAGTAGAAAGCAGAAAAAGTACTGTTGAAGAGAGACCAGAACCCTTTGTTGGGATTGCGAAGGACTTGTTAGAGGATTCCCAGCAATCAGAGCTGAGTAATCAGCACAAAGGCGGGAAGAAGCCCAAGGGTGGTATTCATAGGACACGCTCTGTGAAGGCAGTGGTTGAAGATGCCAAGGCTATTTTAGGAGAGAATTTGGGTGTCCCAAATTTACATGACTCCCAACCTAATGACTCTGCTGCTGGCACAAATGCAAGGAAGAGGCATCGGGCACAAACCTCTGGAATCACGGGGTCTGAGCAGGATGTTGATGGCAGTGAAGGCCGTTCTGAGAGTGTTACTGCAGGTGGCCCCAGAAAGAAGCGGCAGACATTTGCTCCATCCATGCATACCCCTGGGGAAAAGCGTTATAATCTCCGACGCCGCACGACGTAAGTTATTTTTTATTTGTTTCTCTTATCTGAATTGAACTTTTAGGTGCGGTGATAGATGTGTATTGAACTAATTAAGCTGTATAAGCTGGAAGGGTTTTGTTACCACGTGTTTTCCTTTTAGGGTTCAGTAATGAAATGATGAAGTCCCCCTTTTTGTGAAAGGACTTCTAAGGTGGTATTTTGGAAAATGGTAATACTGGTATTTGAGTTCCACTAGTTCGAATTAGTGGGCTGTATTACTTTTGTCCCTTGTCTTTCTATTTTACTTTTCTTGCTCCTCATGGTATATGACTTTTTCTGTTATTTGGAGATTCGAGGAGTTACATAGTATATTTCTTGCTACTTGGAGAAAATGAATTGAATCGAAGATATGAAAGTATTCCAGTGTGACTAAATTACAGATAGCAAAGATCTTTTGATTACATTGGTCTGCGATCAAGTTGGACTATTTATATTAACTTCACTGAACTGGGAATGTGATTCTAGCATTCTGTGGTTCTAAAATTTGCATTTGAATGTGCTTCAGTTCGGCGATGGACACATCAGCTCAGACTTCAGCTGATACGAAAAAGAAAAAGGAGAAACGATCAGATGGTGGTGGTGATATAGATGAAGCAGTACTAAACACCGAAGTGGCTTCAGCACCGCCATTGGTGCATTGTACAGCAAATGAAAGTGTCGATATTCAGGAGTTTTCATCTGACAGGGCTGTAAGTGTAAATCCCTTATTTTTTCGCCCCTATTGAGCAATATCATTTGTCCTGTTATTTAAGCTAATTATAATTACTATGTATTGTGTTTGTTGACAATGCAGATTGAGACATCAGCATATGTTGATGACAAGTCAGAAGCAGCAAAGTTGGTTCAAAACAAGGCGTTGAGTGAGGAGATAAATGGTACATCGGGGTACAACACTTTTTTTGACCCCGACGAAGGTGACAATGATGACGACGATGATGGCGATGACGATGGTGATGAGGATGACGGTGATGGTGATGGTGATGGTGATGGTGAGTCCGAGCATCCTGGTGAAATGTCAATTGGAAAGAAATTGTGGAACTTCCTCAGCACATGACAGTGTTTCTTTTGAGCTTGCTGTTTGAAAAAGTGCTCCCTCTCTCTCTCTCTCTCTCTCTCATGTGTATTGTGTTGTTTTTTTTCCCGTTATCGAAGAAGAATTGTGTATCAAGTATTAGGAAATACTCAAGAAGAGAACTGTACCTTAGTAGGGAGAATGCCCTCTTTTTATGGTTTTACTCTACTCTGCTTCCGTAGATATTCTCACAGCTGCTCTGTTGTTCAGTAACAGCACAGCCTGGTCATTTATGGCGTCTTTGGTGCAAAATGGTGCATTTTTTTGGACTTCCATTAGTAATATTCTCTAAATTTTTTGGTGCCTTCTGTATACCTTGTTTTTTTGGTGATGTAGTTTTGAATCCCGTATTAGTCATTACAGAGCCATTGTACATAATGTGAGCATTACAGTTTTCCCTTCGTGGGGTCGGCGGCTGCGTTGGATTGCTGAACATTTTTTCTTGAACACGTTTTCTTGTTTGTTGTGCTTCCACATGTATCTATCAATTATTGATGTATACACTGTCTCAAGTTAGTAATTTTGGAGTTCAAAGTCTTGCAGAGGTGGATAATTCAATGATCCAGTTATTGTTTTACTGCCATTTATGCCATTTTTCAATTTGGAATGATAATAATCATGTTGCCTTAGAGGTTTCCTTGTCCCATAACGACTTTTTTCCCTTCTTGTGAGCCGTTATGTGAATAAATGGAGTGTCTTTTTACACTTGTTGAGAAAGGAAGGAGAAAGGAAGTTAAAGTTGGTGACGTACATTTTTCTTTGTCTGGTTTTGCAAAGAGAGGGAACAGAGTGGAAAAAAGAGATTCATGTTGATGTTGAAGAGAAAGGCGTCAAGGCAACTTGAACTCAGAGTATCTCCAATGGTATAAATAAAATTAGGAGTTAAAATGAATTTAATACGACAAAAAATAAAAAAAAATGAGACCTGATTTTGTATGTTAAAAAGTACCCAAATTTAAAGAGTGATTGGGTGTCTTAATGGGGTAGTTGAAGGGTGAATTTGAGTCTCCAAATTTGGAGATCTGTGTGACATTTGAAGATTCAATTTTTCAAAATAGAAACTTAAAACGTTATACTTTACTCTTTTGTCTTTTGAATAAACTTTAACTTTGTGGTCAAACACACACGATACTTATACATGTCACATTTTGGAAAATCAATAAAATAGAATATAATCGTTTCTTTCTTTCTTTTGGTATAATTCTCTTTATCTAGTTAAAAATGTATTTGATTCAAGAAAATAAAATAATAGCAATTAAAAAGATAGTTTGGATATTGTAAAAATGTGAGCCAATTTAAAAAAAATATTCACAACAATTTAAATAGTGATAGATACCAACAGTCTCATGTACTTTTTGTCTACTTTTATAAATTGTGTACAACTTTTATCAATACATTTAATATACATCAAATTTACACAATCGGTAACATCTTTCTAAGGAAATTAATAATGACCATACTTAATTAAAATTTAAAATTCAAAGCATGGGAGGAAAATTTTGAAGAAAAATCTTAGAGATGAAGGAGAAAAAATATGAATTATAGTATGTTTGAATAGTTGCATCCTCCAAATTTCCTTTTAAAAATATTTTGAGTCTTAAAAATATAGAAAGAGTGAGAGTTGGGTTGGAGAGAGAGGACATTTTGTGACATTGCGGTGGAAGAGCACTGCTGGTAGTAACGGATCTAAAAATTAAATTTTAAAGTAGTATTAGATTTGGTCTTTATACTCATTATTTTTGTCCTTTATCTCAATCTCCTTTTCGATTTGTTAATTAACTTAAATAAGAAAAATTGAAAAATTATGCAGTGCTTCATGGGTAACGCAATGTAGTACCTCGGTATTTTTTTACCACATATAACGTGAGTGAAGGTTCTACACAAATGTGTAGTAGATAATGGGGTTTAGAATATACGTGATTGTTTGTTAGCAAAATTATGCATACTTCTTGTGTTACTGTGACATAAATAATAAAATCAAATATAACAAAATTATAGAATAATAGAACTTGAAAATTATATGAAAATGATCTAGTCTAGTATTAGATACTATGTCCTTAAGACAAATTTCGTCCTTATTACGGTGCTTACGATTTGAATAGCTCCAAAAATAAAATGATCGAATTCCACTGAAGCATCACTATAATTAATGAGCCTAGCGAACTAAATTATGTTTATGTATTCCTTCATATGAAGACTCAAAATTCAAAATAATAAATGAAAAAATCAATTCAAAACTCTGTAAATTTTTTACTTTAAAAATGCTATCTCACAAACGGATGGAACAAGCTAATTTATAGAAGAATTAGTGATTATTCAGAAAAGCCACGAAATGAAGTGACATCACTATTTATCCAAATAGATGCTAATGACTAGACAGTTAAATATGACATGACTATTCATCTGAGTAGATGTCAACGACTAGACATAACTTTACACTAATAAATAAACCATTAAAATTATATAAAATTTTTAAAAAATAAATTCTATTTGAATTTCGTCAACCAATATTATATGAAAATTAATAAGAGTTAATTTTCTATTCACTCCTTAATAATTTTGAACAAATTAATATATATTTTAAAATTATTTTTTCCAACATTGAGTTCCAAGAGTACTATAAAAAAAATATCTAGACGTTTAAAAAAATAAGAACAAAAATTAATTTTAATTATTTTTTGAAAATGGGGGTGGTACCACCCGAAGGGTGCAAAAAGCCAGCTGCAGCCATATTTACAGGCGGCGAAGCGTGGTCGAGCAACGGCTGCCGGCGGGTCAGCTGGTTACCGCGTTGTTTTTCAGTCAGATGTCGTCGAGTACTCAGTGTTTTTTGACCACATCAAAGTCGTTCCCTGTCCCCACCAAGGCCACGTGCAGCTGATTGTGCCTCACCGTACTTTTTAGCATAAGATCAGTCATTGCAATTTGCACCGCCAATGCATGTAAATCACTTTGCAATTAACAATTTTTTTAGGGTAAAATCCTGAGATTTCTGACAAATATAAAGATGAGATTTTAAAAAATATAATTATCTCTCATATTTTTCAACTATTAAACTGTTAACTCTGTCGTTAATTTTTTATTAATATTGTTAATTTTTATTGATAAAAATAAAAAACACCCTTTTTAAGATATCCTTTTAAGTTTTTTTTTTATCTCTTAATACATATTTTTTAGTTTGCATTCATTTTGTACATTAACATACATATATATTTTTAGTTTATCTTATTAAAAAACGTTATAATTTTTAATTTAACTTATTATTATTTTGATATTTTACTCTTTTTTCTATTCAAGCTTTAAATACTAAAATTAATTTAACTTGAGTTCTATTAGTTAATTTTATAAAATTACTTACGCATTTTACATTTTAGTAATCATTTTTTACTTTTATAAACATGATATATCTAATGATTCTCATTATTTTTTCGTCCTGTATTTTATTTAATAAAAAATATATATACATCATAACTTATCATATATCAAGAAAAAAAATGTTTAAGTAAGAAAATTTGAACAACGTGTCAGATATGATATCGATGTAATTTATTTTTTTCCTCAGTTATGGACATGTACTAGTATCAAAAGCTTCTTTAGGATTAGGAACAAAATGTGTCATTGTGGTGCAAATACCACTTTTAGAGTTACAAATAATGACAAAAACAAAAAAATAAATAATGCAAAAGTAACAAATAATTTTTTTTTTTTTGAATACAGAAAAAAATTAATCTAGTTAATTTAGGCTAAATAACAATGTACATGTAACTCCTATTCATAAAATTGATATAGAAACTAAAAAAAATGACCAAACATTACTAAGTATGTAAAACTAATATAATAATTACTAAGTATAAGATGCGTAAGTAATTTTAAAATTGACTAATATAATTTAAGTTTAATTTAATTTTGGTATGTAAAACTCGAATAGAAAAAAGAGTAAAATATTAAAAATAATAAGTTAAATTAAAAGTTATGATAAGATATACTAAAAATGTATATGTACTTTCATTAGGTTAAATATACATATGGAATACATACTTAATAATATGCATTAAGTGATAATTTAAAATATACTTTGTAAAAAAAATTATTATTAATCTATAAGATGTATATTTATTTGCACATTATTGATAAAAATATAACTTAAACTTAATTTTACTTAAATATTTAAAATTTTAATTTTAAAAATTATTTTACATTATATATGTTCATATATTTAATTATAAAATATATATTTAAATATACACATAAATAAATTAAATATATTAAACAAAAAGAAGTAAAAAAATTAAGAGGGGACATCTTAAGAATGGTATTTTTGTCTTTTATCAATAAAAACTAACGGCGTTAATAGAAAACTAATGGCAAGAGAGTAATAGCCTAATAGTTTTAGAAGATTATATTTTTGAAAGCCTTAAAAGAGATCCCTGTATTTATTAAAAACCTCAGGGGAGGTCAGTTTATTTTACCCTTTCTTTTATAAAAAGTTTCCCATTATAATGTCAACGGTTTGAACAAGGATGTCCAAGATATGGACTTCGGGGGCTGGGAAAAAAAGGTAGTAGCTTCTAAGAAAATTGTATTTTTGTTTATAAATTTATGAAAATTGCTTTTTAATTACGAATGGAACTATTACGTAATATAAGGGAAAATAAAGTCATATCAAAATCTATTTTATTTTTGGATAAATACGCAATATAAGAAATAAAAAACTTAAACAGTCATCTAGATAAAATACAAAAAATTCACTTGATAGTTGGGGATAATATAGCGACAAACACAAAGTTGAGGGGTCATGCACAACGTGGCTTGACGGCAGAAAATTTCTAGATTTACAGCTAATCCATCGGCCGCTCCTTTACATTTTAGGGTCCGAACTGAATTTCAAAATTTTGACTCTTTTTATAAGTAAATAAAGAATTGGTAAGTAACTTAAAAATTAAATGACATGTACCCAAATAATTAAATTAAAAAAATAATTATTAAAAAAATTAAAAGTATCACGTAAATATTTTTATAAACAATTAATAATTATGCTAGTATAATTATTTTCTCCGTGATCTCATTTTCAATAAATGCATATTTAACCCGTCAAAACTAAAGGTAGAATAGATTTTGACTCACTTTAATTTTGAAAAGTTAATTTATCCGTTTACTATAATATACTTTGATTTTGACTTTAACTGAAAAATTGGCTTTATTTTAATTATAGGTTTATTTTTTTTATACCCCCGTATGTTCTATTACCCTATCAAATTCACAATACTTGAATATTTAACAAAATTTCAGCGTCTTTTTAGCATTGCCTTTGAGATAATATTATTTCCTATATTGTACATCTAAACCGTTCAAAAAGAGTCTAATCTCACAACATACCCTACGAGATGTGAAACAAGGGTGCTAGAACCATATTCGAATGGTATTTTCGCACATAGCTTGCTTTGGTTTCTTTCCAAGTGTTATAAGTTTTTATAAGGTTAGTTCATACAGAGTTTGTTTTGATTTTAATTGAGAGATCTGCAAATAGGTATTGAAATTAATTTTTAGAAATTAGTTAAGGTAACTATAAATTAATCCGAACACTATAAATTATAAAAAATAAAAAAAATCTAAGTATTGTGAGACCCACCTCTTTTTATTATTGTACGTTCCAATTTAAAGTCAGTGTTTTTCGTGGAACGTGAAAGTGATGGATTGGGAAGAAACATCAACAATACTACTACCATAGCTTAATTTTCCCAAACATAGGGGTAATTAAGGAATTACGACCTTGTTTACCACCTAAATCCGTTTAATGTCGGCCTCATTGCCGTAATAACCGTATACTTCTCCTGAATTTTCGTTCCTGCAGGTTGACCTTTAACGTAATAACATTTCTTCATAAACTAGTTAACCCCTGATGCATATCCATTACTCGTGTGCCACGTCTTATGTACATTCCCCTCCTTCAAGGTTATGACGTGGACCCTTTTGATTATTAATCCTTCACCTAAATCCAGTTATATACGTGATATTCTTTTCTTGTTTAATAAAGCATAGAGACTAGCGTCGGAGACACTCGATGTGCATCCAAATTGAATTTTATAAAATCATGAAGATGTGAGTTAAAGAGATGATACTGAAATAGAATATGGCAGTTTAGTAAATATTTGATTTTAGGAAAGAAAAACTGAAGCATCAAAGAGTAGCTGTACTACAAAGGTTTATGATTATTATAAAAATGTGAGTCAACCTTAAAAAAGTGTTCACAACTTCACACTAACTTAGTGTTCCATTTATAAAATTAATAGCATATTTGGTGTTGTATGCACAGAAGACAGGAACCCTTACCAGGTGTGAAGGGCTTTTTCTGTGAGTGGCAAAACCAAAATAAATGAAAAAAATTCATTTTGATGTGAATTTCTAAGTCATTTTAATTTTACTAGAAAAGAGAAAGAATGTTATGTGTGATACACTTGTTTACTATTCAGTATAAATGGATTTATGACATTATATATTATTCGCTTTAAAATTTTGAACTGATCAGATATGGTTGAATTCGTTAAGCATGATGAGGTGTTTGTTATGCGGGGAAGACTTTTTTTTTGGGGAAAAAATGTTTATTATAAATTACACTAACACCCACTTAATACTTCTATATTGGCACTCATTCCTTTTTATTCCTTGATATTGCCACCGTCACCCCTTACTTTTGGAAAACTATTATCCAATTAGTCTTTATGGAAGTTAGACCGAGGTGAGAAGCATAATTACATCAGCATAAAGCCTCCCTTAACGACAAATGAAACCTGACTATTTAATGAAAAATAAAGTCATTCTTCATTTGAAAAATAAAATTGTTCTTCATTTGAATGATGAAGAATTTGTATATGCAACCTGACTATTTAATGAAGATGAATTTGAAAGCAAAGTCTCTTTGAAGACCAGATGTCAAAGTGGAAGCTTCATTTGGATGATTTTATTTCATGTGCCTAAGTATTAGTACCAGTAATTGACGATTCAGTTTAGATTGTGCATATTTTATTTTGAATTTCTTTAGTTGAATTGAACTTCATATTGAATTTTGCATGCATTTTTAAACATGATTTTATTTTTGTTCCAACAATAGCTATACCTATTTCTTATTTCTATGCTTTCCATCATGTAGTCAATTTTTGTTTAGATAACACGGGATTCATGTCTTTATATACCTTGATCAGATCCTATTATTTTGGGTTACAAATGTTTGTCCCTTTTAAAGACATCATGTCACGCCCTCAATTTTCAACATATTATTAATG